>BJCO01636824.1:0-12367 GCA_018326465.1 Flaveria floridana
TGGGTTGTCTTATGTTGCTTTCCTTTATGACAAGCAACACAGTTGTCTTTACATAAAAACTCCATTTTTGGCACTCCATGTAACAAGTTATTTTTAACCAGTTTATTCTTGGTTTTAAAATTAACATGACATATTCTTTTATGCCAAAGAGTTGATTCATCACCATTTGCTTTGTAAAGAAAGCATGAAACTTCTCCCAGTGGGGAATCATTGTTCATGTCAAGCTTGTACATATCCCCTTTCCCAGGAGATCTAATAAGCACCAATTCCTAACAAATTAACATCCCAGGTTTAAGGATAATGCACTCATGTTCTGTGAAAAGAATTTCATGCTTATGATCATAGAACTGAGAAATACTCAATAGAATGTGTTCAAGCTATCTGACAAAGTGAACTTTGCCAACTTTGCCAACTTTTAACTTACCATTGGATACATGACCTCTACCAGAAACGACAAGTGAAGAACCGCGTGTTACAAGGAATAAGGATAGGACTGCCGAAACGACACGTGAAGAACCCAAGATCCATCACCAGGAAGGTGGTGATGAGAGTGCAAACTTGAGGGCCTCGGTGAAAGAGGCAGTACTGGAAGAAGTTCATCAAGTTATGCAGACGATTCTGTCATCTATAGTGAATGAAGTGATTAAGGCTGTAAGGGAGGATGAAAGGAAGGAAAAGAGGAGGACGACTGGGAGAGAAGGAGGAGAGCAACGGAGACTGAGATAGTTGTATCGAGCGAGGAGGAGGAAGAAGAAGTTGCGCAGGAAACTGCACTAGGTTGTAACTATGGGCACTCCAAAGATGCAAGCCCCCGACTTTTGATGGGAATGGCTATGTTGCTACTGCTCACAGATGGGTGAGGGAGATAGAGGCGGTGCTTGATATCAGTGAGTGCCAAGAAGATCAGAAGGTGAAGTTTGCTACCCACTCATTTGTGGACTCGGCCTTATGTTGGTGGGACAGTATTGTCTGAGCTGAGGGTAGCAGGGCTATTAGTAGGATGAGGTGGCCAGAACTGAAGAAGCTGGTGATTGAGGAGTTCTGTCCTCATAGGGAGTTGGACAAGATTGAGAAGGAGTTCCAGCAGCTGGAGGCGGGAACTAGGACGCACCAACAGTATACCACCAAGTTTAACGAGATGGTGAGACTGGTACCGGAACAGGTGACGCCGATGTCAAAAACGATCAAGAAGTATATCCAAGGATTGCCAGCTGACATTCGCAGGCATTGGATTGCTGCCCGACCAAGCACTTTTAGTTCGGCAGTGGATCCGGCTAGGAGGTTGTATAATAAGAGAGAGGTGACAGTGGTCGAGGTGAAGAAGACAGGTGGTGGTGACAGGAATTAGAGTGGGAAAAGGTTTGGACGTGGAGGTTTCACTCCAAACAACAAGAGGATGAAAGTGGATGACCGTAGGTCATCGAGCTCGGGGATGAAAAGATGTGGTAAATGTGGAAGGGAGCATACGGGTGAGTGTAAGTGGGGATTGAATGTCTGCTTCAAGTGTGGGAAGCCCGGTCATGTGGCGAAGATGTGTGGAGTTATAAGGTGTTATAACTGTGGCGAGGAAGGCCATGTGAGCAGGGACTGCAAGAAGCCATGGGCCGATAGTTTTGGGATGAAGAAGAAGCTAGAGGAAGAAGGATAGAGGGAAAGTGCTAGAGCCTTCACGATGACGTGGGAGGAGGCTAGAGTGGATCCCGACGTCGTGTCAGGTATGTTTCTAGTAAACCAAATTTATACCTCTGTCTTATTTGATTCTGGTGCTAGTAGGAGTTTTATTTCTACTGTTTTCTGTGCTAAGATACCTATTAGTAGTAGAAGCGTCAATGAACCTTTTGACGTAGAAACCGTTATTGGTAAGTCTACTAGAATTACTGATATGATAGAGGATGGTGCCATAGAACTAGAAGGTCATAGGTTTTCTGCTAAATTACATATGATACCCGTAGGCGGATTCGATTTAGTACTAGGGATGGATTGGTTAGCAACCTATGAAGCAAATATCATGTGTCGCAAGAAGATGATTCGATTAGTCGGGCCCAATGGAAGTTCAGTAAGCATCTACGGTGATCGCGTCCGGTTCCGAAGGTCATTTCGACGGCAGTGGAAGGGAAGTGCATGAGACATGGATGTAGTGCCTACCTGGCCTACATGAAGGATGTTGATGCGTCAGTACCACAATTCTCTGATGTACCAATGGTATGTGACTTCCCAGACGTGTTCCTAGAGGATTTACCAGGCGTGCCACCAGACCGCGAGATAGAGTTTCAGATTGATTTGATACCCGGTGCTCAACCCGTTGCCAAAGTACCGTATCAATTAGCTCTGACTAAGATGAAGGAACTAATGGTTTAACTGCAGGAGTTAATGGATAGAGGATTCATTCGACCGAGTATCTCTCCATAGGGTGCTTCGTTCTTGTTTGTTAAAAAGAAAGACGGTAGTATGAGGATGTGTAACCGGGAGTTAAACAAGTTGACGGTGAAGAATCGATACCCGTTACCAAGGATTGATGACTTGTTTGATCATATTCAAGGTGCCAGTTGGTTCTCAAGGATAGATATTTGATCTGGTTACCATCAGTTGAAGGTGAAGGAGCAAGATATTCCCAAGACAGCTTTTCATACGCGTTATGGACATTATGAGTTTCTTATTATGTCCTTTGGCTTAACTAACGCACCAGCTGCCTTTATGGATTTGATGAATCGAGTGTGTCGGACCATGTTAGATAAATCCGTGATCGTGTTTATTAATGATATCCTGATTTATTCAAAGAGCGAGGAAGAACATGCCGGTCATATTCGGGAAGTATTGGAGACACTTAGAAGAGAGAAGTTGTATGCTAAATTCTCTAGGTGTGCTTTCTGGTTACGTGAAGTTCAATTTTTAGGTCACATGGTAAATGCTGAAGGAATCATGGTGGACCCAGCAAAGGTTTAGGTAGTGATGCAATGGAAGTCTCCAAAGACGCCATCCAAGATCCGTAGTTTCTTGGGTTTGGCAGGTTATTACATGAGATTCATCCAAGACTTTTCCAAGATAGCCTCACCTTTGACTAAATTGATTCACAAGGATGTAAAGTTTGTGTGGGGTCGAGAAAAAGAGTGTGCGTTTGAGGAGTTTTGGATGAGATTGACTCAAGCTCCTGTCTTGACATTACCCTAGGGGAGTGAAGACTTAGTGGTATATTCGGATGCTTCTTATTTGAGGCTACTTTGCATGTTAATGCAACGTGGAAGGGTAATAGCCTACGTATCCCGACAGTTGAAAACCCACTAAGTCACCTACCCTACCAATGATTTAGAGCTAGCGGCTGTGTTCTTCGCGTTGAAGATTTGGAGACACTGTTTATACGGGACGAAGTGCATCATCTTCACCGACTACAAGAGCTTAAAGTATTTCTTTGAGCAAAAGGATCTCAACATGAGGCAGAGGAGGTGGTTAGAGCTCATTAAGGATTATGACTGTGAGATCCATTTTCATCCAGGTAAAGCCAATGTTGTGGTCGATGCCCTTAGTCGAGAGGAGAGACCCGAGCCTATTAGGGTGAAAGCATATCAACTAGTGATGACCTCTAATGTGATGACTTAGGTCAAAGAATTTCAAGATGAGGTGTTGAAAGAAGATTGCCTTAACTCTAAAAGGATGAGAGGTCTAGTCACGGAGTTAGAAGAAAACACTCATGGAGTGAGAACCCGATTCGAGCGGATGTGGATTCCCTGATACAGAGATCTAAGGGGACGAATTATGGATGAAGCTCATAAGACTCGATACTCTATTCACCCTGGTGCCACCAAGATGTATCAAGACATGAAGAAAGATTACCGGTGGTCGGGAATGAAGCGTGATGTAGTGGAGTATGTGAGCAAGTGCCTTACTTGTTTGCAAGTGAAGGCAGAACATCAGAAGCCATATGGGAAGATCCAACCGTTGGATATACCAGAATGTAAGTGGGAGCACATCACCATGGACTTTATCATGAAGTTACCCCACACGATGAGGGGGTATGATACCATTTGGGTAATTGTTGATCGTCTGACCAAGAGTGCTCACTTCTTACCGATCCACGAGATGTATTCATTCAAGAGGTTGATGGATCTATTTATCAAAGAGATTGTAGCTCGTCACGGTGTATCAGTGTCTATCATGTCGGATCGTGACACCCGGTTTAGATTAAAGTTTTGGAAAAGATTTCATGATGCGATGGGGACGAGGCTACACATTAGCATGGCTTACCATCCTCAGACAGATGGTCAGTCTGAGAGGAGGATCCAGACACTCTAGGATATGCTCCGAGCACGCGTGATCGATTTTAGAGGAAGTTAGGATGATCACTTACCGTTAGCGGAATTCTCATACAACAACAGTTATCATGCCAGCATTGGCATGCCACCATATGAGATGCTATACGGCAGAAGGTGTAGGACGCCCATTTGTTGGGGTGACATTAGACAGAAAGAGTTGGGAAGCCTTGAGGTGATCGACGCTACAACTGAGAAGCTATAGAAAATCAAGACCTTCATGAAAGCGGTGAAGGATAGACAAAAGTCATACGCCGACAAGAGGCGTAGACCGATCAAATTCAAGGTGGGTGACCTAGTCATGTTAAAGATTTCACCTTGGAAGGGTATTATTCAGTTCCAAAAGCGAGGTAAGCTAAGCCTATGTTATATAGGACCTTTTCAAATCATTGCTCGAGTAGGAGAGGTGGCCTATAGGTTAGATCTACCTGATGAGTTAAGTGGAATTCATTTGACATTTCATGTATCTCATCTAAGAAAGTGCTTAGCTGATGAAGATATGATTGTACCACTGGATGATATCAAAGTGGATGAACGGCTCAATTATGTAGAGCAACCAATGGTAATCATTGATCGAAAAGAGAAGAGGTTGCGGAATAAAGTGGTTCCACTGGTGCGCATGTAGTGGGAACACTGAAAGGGTTCTGAGTCTACATGGGAGACTGAAGACGAGATGAGACAGCATTACCCACAGTTATTCGAAGAGTGACTGGTTTCGGGGACGAAACCTCTTCAAGGTGGGTGGACTTGTAATAACCAGAAATTTTGTGAAAAATAAAAGAAAGAAAAGAAATAATAAAAAGGAAAAGAAAAGTATTTTGAAAGAAAAGAAAAGAAGCCTAAGTGGAAGGGCTAAAATGTAAAAAGGACAAAATAATATTATTATTATGTTTAAAGTGGGCACGGCCGCCTACTTCTCTGTTACATCAATTGCTCGGCAGTTTTAGAGAGAGAAAGCAAAAGATCTTCAGCCTTAGAGAGAGAGAGCAGCTGAATTTGGCCTTGTTTTAGCATAATTGGTTCAGGTTTTATGGATTTTGACCATGAAACCAAGTTCTACATGTTCTTATGTGTTTATATGTGTTCGGGTATGTGTTTTTGACATGTATAGGTGTTAGAACCTTTGAAAGTTCGAGTTCAAAGAAGTTGAGCTTGAAAACAGTCTAGGTGAGTTTCTAGACCATGGTTTTTATATGTTTTTAAACGTTTTGGGGCTAAAAAAGCATGTAAAACATTTTTTACAAGTGATATGTATGTAACTATATGTATATGTGCATGTGTTTGATGTTTTATGGTTGTAAATTCTTTTATTGAAGTTTAGAATGGTTGTGTAAGCTTAGAATTGGTAAAACTAATGTTTGGGACTGAAGAATGACTTAGAAACATGTATGTAGGTGGTCATGCGTCCAAACAGGGCCCATGCGGCTAAGAAATTTCCTTAGGAAAGTTTTAAGTAGGGTTGATGCGTCCAAACAGGACCTATGTGCCTAAAACATGGCCTTAAATTACCAAGTATAGGTTCATGCGCCCAAACAGTACCTTCATACGCCCAAATAGTAGCCCATGCGCCTAGAAAATGTCTTAGAAATACTAAGTGCATGTTCATGCACCTGAATAGTAGCTCATGCGCATAAGTTTTGCCAAACCTCCTAAGTATTAGGGGTGATGCGCCTCAATAGTGTTCATGCGCCTAAGTGTAGACTCATGCGCCTGAATAGTTCAGGCGCCCAAAGTGAGAATCAGTTAAGTGTAGGTCCATGCGCCCAAATAGTGTTGAAACGCCTAAACAGGTCTCATGCGCCTGCATAGTGTTAAAGCACCCAACACTTAGAAAATTTTTCTGAATTTTTCAGAAATCAGATTTTTACGGTTTTGACCATAGTTTGACCTAAAGCTTATATGTGCCTATTTTATGCATGGTTATGCTTTGTTCTTATGTTCCTTATGTATAGTGATGTGGGACTTTACATGGTGTGTTTATGATTATAAATGTAAAGTATTATTATTAAAGAAAGAGATAAGATTAATGATAATGAAAGTGGAACATAAAGAACGAATGAAAGAAAGGCTTGCAAGTAGAATGAAAGGAGGATCACAACTCTTTGAGAGTTTTTAGCTCAACTGTGTGTATTATAGCGTGCGATATTGGCTAACCCATGAGGGTCCACACACAAGGGGATCAGTCTTAGTACTAATCCATAGTACGAAACAGGATCGTTGTCACCTTACCCCGGATATGATGTGGCTTTGTGCCAGGATATGATACGGCTTTATGCCAGGAAGTAAAGAGGCTTTGTTCCCGGAATGGTGGCTTTAGGCCACGATGGGGATAAAGGTTTGCATGATCTAGAAACAGTGAAAGATAACAATAAAGTACGAAACGAATGAATACGTGCGATAATGAATGATGAATAAGGTTATACCTTGTTGTATGTATGATGAATGATCATGTCCAAAAGTAAAGAAAGTATTTTATTGAAAAGAGTATTTTCATATATAAACTGTATAAAGTATTTTAGTACATTAAAACTAGAACTCACTCAGCAACGCTGATTTTTATGCATTTTCAGTTGGTAGGTAATGGTTGCTAAGGATGACACGAGGGTGGAGCTACTCGGCAGGGCAAGACTGACATCCATTCACGCATATTATTGTTGTTGTGTTTTTAATGCAATTAAATGATGCTTTTGTAACTTAACAATGTTGTATTGCATAACAACAGTAATTATAAATAAAATGAATGGCTTTTGTCAATGTAATTTTGCTGTAATGTTTTATGAAATGTATACTATTATGTATGTTTAGTGCTATGAATGACTAACTGTGCGGTCTCCGGGAACGGGGCCTTACACAAAATGATCAAGTTGGTTACAGTTGTAACATTTGGCTTTTGACTTATCAAACCCAAACTTGCTATTAGCTAGGTTCTAAGGGAATTGCCTTCCAGTTCTCTTAAAGAACTTCTTTGCTCTGTAGGTTAAAAGAGCCATCTATTGGACAATATCCATGTATTCCACATCGTCTAGACTGAAACACTCTAGCTCATCAAAGCAGAACTGAAAATCACTAGAGTGTTTATTTCCTGAAACAAAAGCACAACTATCCTGAAAAGGACTTTATTGAGCTTGTTGAGACCCGGGTTTCTTAGGAAATGTGATGTAAGGCCTAGAGTAGTGAGATGGCTATTGATTGTTGTTCAGGTACATCTAGGGATGGGGAGTTCTTGACCCTTTAGCAACATGTAGGGCATTACTGATAGGAGGGTTTGAGCTTTTATTCATCTGATGGTCCTTCTGAGTCTCTATCTCCATAAAGTATCCATCAAGGATCCCATACAGTTCAGTCATGGTGAGTGTGTTCAAATTCTCAGTTCTCTTCATAGAGACACAATAGAAAGTCCACTCATGAGGGAGTGCACTCATGAATTTTCTTTTCTATGTATCTCTTAGCAAGAGTCACTCCCATAGACTGAAGAGATGTAATTAAGTCCATGTATCTGAAGTATTGTTGGCATAAGATCTCACTAACAATGTAAGTGAAGTTTTCTAACTTCTGCTTCAGTACATCTTTCTTGGACTCTTTGGATTCTGAGGAACCAGAGTACATTAATGCCAAAGCATCAAAGAGTTCTTTGCTTGTTATGTAATGCTCAAAGCCTATCATTATGGTATTTCATATGGCAGTGAGCAATACAGTCATTGCTTTGCTATTGATGTCTATCTTCTTAAAGTCTTCATCTGAGTAGTCTTCAATTTCATTTTCAATCATAGTACCGTCACCAGTTGATGATGCCACTTTTGGCTTGTATGGGCCATTGGGTGACAGATCTCCACATCCGACTGTCTTGATACTTGATGAATCCTTTAGTAAGTTCAAACCAACGTCTAAAATTATTAGGAGTGATAATAGGAGCCTTAGTCATAGCTCCCATCTCAGTCTCAGAATATTTTTGTTTGAGGTCCATTTGAGTAGAGTAAGTGAGTATGATGAAATGAGGGTGATTTGGGATGGTTAGATCTCACAATCAAGATCCTGGATGCTCTAACACCAATTGCAGGATCGGTGTTAGTCTCTCAAAACAATATTTTCTCTCAAACTCACTAAGTATCACTTGTGTGATGATGCATAATCTCAAACAAAGTTGGTGATAATATACTAAGTTAATGAGCACAAGAAATGGTTTTTCAAGATACTTGTACATATTACTTCTCAACTAAGTGTTTACAAGACTCTTACAAAGCATACATAATGAGTTACATTAAGAACTATATATACTACTATCTACAGATGGTTATACTTAGAAAACTAGACAGAACTTACATCTAAACAAATACTACATTGCTAGAAGTAAGGTATCTAAGATAAAATATTATCTTAGATTAGGTAGTCATGACAGGTCCACGACTTACCTTTTGTTACCCACGAAAGTTAGTAACTGTTGTAACTGATAAAAGGTGAATAGTGGAATAAAGTATGGTCAACTACATGGTCGTGGGAAAACGCCATACAGTATATCAGAGTTGTCAGTCAGACCATACTTATGTCCACTGGTCGATAGTTAGTTCTTCCAAAGGTAAAATGGTTTTGGAAGAATAAAGTCTTCTGAAACCATTTATACTTCGGAAGAGATAACTTCTTTCGAGACTTCAGCAAGACTTCATGACCTTTTTCCTTTGGAAGACTTTGTCTTGAATCTTCCAAGTGTTGTAATTAACAAGGAGAAATACTTGGTCTCGGAAGACTTAGTTCTTCCTTTGAAAGTTAGTCATCCTTAAGCTTCGGAAGATCTTCAACTTTGCTTCGGAAGTACATCTTTGTCTTTAGAAGCCTTTGCTCAGTTGTACTCAAAATCTTCTAAATGTAGTTTTGGTTGCACCAGCCTCATTGGATCCAACAGCATGACATAATGGCCTGTATAGGTGCGACAGTTAGGCATGGATTGAAATGTCGGTAAAGTTCTGTTTTCATCATAGACACCGATAGTGATTGAAAATTGACGGATAATGAAGAGACGTAGATATCAAATAAATGAAAGTATTGCCTATAAGGTGATAGTCTATGTATAGTAATGATCGGGTATGTGATAACTACTTTCAAATGATAAAGTAATATACCTTATCGAAAAGTTATATGATAAAGTAAACCTAAAACTCACTCAATGAAGCTGATTTTTGTATGCATATTAGTTTGACAGGTGAGCTGCTGGACTTAATTGAATGTGGGCTTGAATTCTAGAAGCTACTTGGCATCTGAAGGCTGGCATCCTTGATTAAGAAGATTATTAATAAGACTTTTTAAAGAATACTTAATGTTTTAAAGACAATGTTAACGGTTTATTAGGCTTATGTCGTAATGGGTTGAAACTTAATGTACTTTTTCGCTGTAATGTTTATCTAAATGAATATCTTAAATCTATGTTTTGCTGTGAATGACCAACTGTGAGGTTTTCTGGGATCAGGGCCTTACAGTTTCATGATTTCAAGATTATAAAATATTATCTATATTATCAATTGTTTCGTAGGATTAAAAAACCTTAGTTAGGTATTTAATCCTTTTATAACCCTTCGGTATTATTGGTAGAGTTTTAGGATATCTAGGATAGACTACCATTCTTCTAATTGACTATTAGTTTTTCTTAATGGCAAATAGTATTATATATAATTAATAGAAGGGGCTAACAAGTAGCTAAAACCCCAAAACACAAGACAACGTACAAAGGAAAATAAATAGCAAGAACAAGCACAAACAAAATATATTAGCCCTATATACCTAGTTTGAATGGAAAATTACACAATGCAGTGAGCCTTGATTTCTTGCCTCTTGCCTTTAGCCAAAGAGAAGCAACTGTCATAATCTCACATATAACTTTATTTACTGATGGTTCAGCCTACTTGACTATGATTTCATTTCTATGCTTTCATATACTCTAAGTTGTTGTCATAATAATTTCAGGAACCTTCTTTTTGAATTCAACATCATCTCTTAATAAATATGAGATTTCCATGATATCATTGAACGAAAACGCGTACACTGGTTGAATATTACCCCATGAGCTTATTTTAGCCCATACCTGTGATGCTCAACCACATGCTGTGAACAAGTGATCCCCTGTTTCTCCAGCTAAACCATAAAGTTTACATGATAAGGATAGTATTAAATATTTCTTCTAATCAGCGTATCGCAAGTAGGTACCGGTTTAACTCTGCTTGCAAATTGAAAATTTTCACTTACTTAGGGACCCATCCATTCCAAGTGAATTTGTAGCTTTGTCTAACTATTGACCCATTCTGTAATAAGTCTTTAACATATTTTGCAGAAAAGATTTGATCCTCCATATCTCCCTATTTCTAAGAGTCTTTGACCCCCTTAATTCAGTCATGAAAAACCTTTCCATTCAGCATTCTATATCCCTTTTTTCATGGTTTGTGAGAATTTCTCTTTTCCATCTCCAGATCCAAACTACTTTCTGATTATTCATTACAAGAGATTCTTTCACCAATACAATTTTGGATTGCTCCAAGGCCAAAAGAGAAAGAAACATTTCCATGACTGGTATATCCGCGATCCATCTGTCGACCCAGAACCTGATTGCATCCCCACTTCCCAAAATACCGATTAACAGACATTTCAGATCAATATTCATAGCATTAAAATCAAGACCAATTCTGAAGATATTCTTCCAAACTCCAGGGAATGTCAATCTCACCAGAATCAAATTCCAGATAACCTTCAATTTGCCCCCATATTAAGACATTCCAGGGCGATAACTTAATAGAAGTTCATTCTTTACAATGCAGGATAGAAGCCATTGGCGATAACTCACTATTAGAAGTTCCCACGTCATATACTGAACTTTTCATAAAATTTACATTTTGGCCTGTAATCAAGAACAAGGAAGTATTTACACATCTATGGTTTCTAAAGTTTTAATTGTAATTTTACAATTTTATTTTAATCTATTACTCTATGTTGTTCTTAAAAATAGTAACATAATTTTATAATAATAGTTTTTAAATATACTTAACCCTTATAATACACTGGTTACTAAAGCTAATTTAGTAATATATTTACTTTATTTTGTCATCGGCCTTAGCAAATAGTATTCTTTTATACGGTTTGTGTCTTTAGATAAAAATATAAAATACATAAATAAATAAATAATGACCGATTATAAAATCACATAAATCAATCTATGAATTCACGAAACCATTGGTTGATGGAATTTAATCCAGTATCATTAGGTACCAACTTTGAGATCAATCTGATCATAATCTAGACGATAAAAACAACAAAACAATTCGACGGAGAAACAGAAGAAGATCCAAATGCATATATATATATATATATATATACATATATATATATATACATATATACATATATATACATATATATACATATATACAGTGGCTGATCCAGGATTTTTTTTCAACGGGTTCACTTTTTTAACTCTTCTAATTTCATAGGACCGAATATAAAAAAATACGGGTTGGTTCGACGGTTCGGGGTCAGGTAAGGTGTATCACATAATAAAAGCACGATATAATAACGAAAAAACATAGTTGATAGAAAGTTAAAAATACATAACATATATAAGATAGTTTTTACGAATAAAAAAACTGACCTAAAGTTGTTCCCTACGAGTCTTCATCTTTTGAAGACGTTGCATTACATTCTCGACCAAAACTTGTTGTAAGAACTCCTTTTCAATGTAACAAATGCAAGAATCGTTCATATATCCATCACCCATCCTATTACGTAATTCCGTCTTTACATCTTTCATTGAAGAAAAACATCTTTCAACACTCGCCGTTGCAACCGGTAAAACTAGTGACAACTTCAATAAACGATAGACCAACTGGTAATCATTGTGTTTTCTTGTTTCCACCATCCTTTTGGCAAGATCACTTATCCCATTCAGGTTGTCAAACCGGCTATCGTTTTTCACATTAGCAATGTAGTGGCCAAGTTCATGAATAAGGTTGTCTTTTTCATCAAAAGTAAAATCACGCGGATACATCTCGGCTAACTTTAGCAAATTTAACTTATTAAAGGAACTAAAG
>BJCO01636826.1:0-12617 GCA_018326465.1 Flaveria floridana
TGTAAAGCAACATCAAACCTATATATTAAGTTCATATATGTGAATCACATTCAATATAAAGATAACATGACATAATCAATCACATATAAACATCATAATGCATTTCATATATCATTCAATCATTTCATTATATTGGATAACATAAGTGTAAGACATGAAAGACTTTTACATTTGAGAACATAAACTAGGTACATTGAGATGTATCAACAAACTCCCCCTTGTACCTAGTTTAGCCTAATGTCTAACATTCTTCACATTTTTTTGGATCTTCTTGTACTTCTCCTCTCTTGTAACTCCTACATGTATCTCGAATGCAAAACAGAGTCTTATGACGTGCTGAAACTATAGAGCTTGTATAATGCCCTGCGTGTCATAGAATAGTGACCACTTGTAGAGAGTGTATACATCATCTACAGACAAGTTTGTGAGCCACATAGGGTCAAATACCCGTATAGTCTCTATCTTTCCTTCCTTATGCAAAACTATGACCGCTTCACCCGTTTTCCAGTCATAATACCACCACTTGAAGTGTGGAGTGAAGTCCTGAGGCATTTCCCGTAGTGGGATCTTCGATATTGTGCGCGGAGGACTCCACCTCAGCACTATTTTAGGCTTTCCAGTGTTAGGATCAACTTCGGTCTTATGTATGAACCGTTTAGGTTGTTGAGGTGTGAAGTTGACCCATCTGGTGTGGAATTCCTTCTTGAGCGCCATCTCAAACCAACCCGACATCTTTTTCGAATTGGCGTACAAAAGGTCTAAACAAGCAAGCCTGTTTAGCTTAGAACCGGGAGGAGTCTTCAGATCATGAGGATATCTGAAGTACTCAATCCCCTTCTCCCTCTTTACCATATAAACATCCAAGTCTTTAAAATAAGCCCAACTGATAATTTTTCCTGACACCTTCTGATGCTTCTTTACTCGATATAGTTTGGTGTAGGCATTTGACTTTGGAGGTTCTCGTTGGGCTCTCATCTCAGCTAAGCACACTACCCACTCAGCCTTTTTAATATCGACATCAACATCCGTAGCTTGGGCTTTCCCTTCTACTTTCACTTTCTCTTTCTCCTTCCCATCAAGAGTTCCAAAAGTATCAGTGCCAAATGTTTCACCCAGATCAGGGATAACATTTCCCTGTTGGTCAGTGTACTAAGGATATTATTCAGTAGTGATATCCTCAATGTCAATCTCATCCACATCTTATAGCTCTTCTTCACTGATAACATCAACCTCGGGAGCATCCTTAACTAGCTTATTAGGGTTGAGTAGAAACATGTCGGCTAGCTGCTCATCCGTTAGATCATGAATGATCTCTACCTCTTCGGGGGTGTAGCTCACAGATCTTCAAACGATCAATTGCAAATCAAGAATCATGGTTAGCTGAGTCTTGATTTGCTGAAGGGGGTGACATCGTAGTCGTCTGTCTGTTAAGCTTCATCTGTTTGATTAAACATTCAAAACACAATCACACACACATCAGTAATCAAGATCAATAAACATTAATAAACATTAATTACATTAGTGTAATACATAATTCAAGTACAAAAGTTTTCAAATACAAAGACATTTAATCAATACTTTTGCCTTGATCGCTCGACTCTTCAGCTTCAGGGGCTGAGGAAGAGGGTCGCTGATCTTGATTCCTCTTAGTGCGCCTCTCCCGAGTAGATCGATTTGAGGCTGATGCAGACGCATCACCTTCATGCTCATGCTCATCATCATCTCCGCCTTCTTTGTCCTTACCACTGCCTTCAGCCTCACCCTCATCATCATCATCATCATCCGATTCATCATCAGAAGAATCATCATCATTATCATCACCATCATCTCCATCACCCTTTATCTTCAAGGACTCACCCTTAGTCCCTTTAAGTCTAAGCATCAGTTTCTTGTTCTTCTTCTTAACCTCTTCAATCCTCTTCACCGAAGCCATCAGCAGCTTATTCTGTGCATTGCGGGCACGATGAGCTCTGGCTAAGGCTCTCTCATAAGAAGTATATCTCTCAGTCAAATGGGCGATCTGTTGACTCTGAGTTACGTCTCTCTCAGTCAGCAGGGCTATTTGCTTGCCCTGTGCAGCATTGACTGCCACCAACTGGTTCATCTGGTTAGCTCGTATGTCATCTGTTGTGAGCAGTTTGAGCACCAGACGGTTGAGGCTAGCCAACTGCTCCTCTAACCCAACAGTGGGCAGAAAAGATCCCTGTGGAGGTATCGATGATGTTGAAGGGTGTGGTGGTGGATATGGTGTATGATGGAGTGGGAATGAAGGTGAATGGTGGTCGAATAGATGTGGGTATGGTAGGTGTGGTGGTGGGAATAGTTGTGGCTGTGGTGGTGGAAGTAGTGGTGGCTGTAGAGGTAGCAGTAGTGGTGGCTATAGAGGTAGGTGTGGTGGTAGTAGGAGTGGTGGTAGTGGTGGTGGGAGTAGTGGTAGGTGTGGCTGTAGTAGCTGTGGTAGTGGAGGTGGTAATTAGGACGATCCTCCGTCTCTTTAGCCTTGAGCCCTTAGCAATCTGGGCTCCCCCTGGGCTAGTTGGCTGGGGAGGTGTATAAGTGGGATCATCAGTCTCAGCACCCTGCGCCCCAGCCTAGCATCCCCCAACCACCTTTTTGCCCCTTCCGGTAGCCACAACTCGGCTACCAATAGTCCTCATAAGAGGCTCCTCATCTAGCTCATCCTCCTCTTCATCAACCGAGAAGTCCCGGTGGATGGCAGCCTGCTCTGATCCACTGGGAGCAGAAATACTACTTTGCGGAGGTGGTGGAGATATGGTAGACGTGTTAGTGGCCCGTGATTGACTGGGGCCTACATCTCCACCACCTTGACCATCATCATGGTCATCATCGTCATCATCCTCGTCAGAAGGAGCCACAATCGGCTTGACGTCGGAATCACTATCGTGGTGACGCCACTTCTTACGAGCTGGCGCAACGTATCCCTCATTGGCCAGATGGCCGAATAGTCTCCTTACCGGGGGCTTCACCTTGTTCCCCCGGTATACCTTCATTCTGCCCAAGGTGGTATCATCCATCAACTCCTCCTCCTTAGGCAGCATAGGAAGCTTCTCATTTATAATCATCTGTAAGAATCTTGGACACATGCAGAAGCCTTCCTTGCCTTTGGCCTCGATGTTCTCTGTCAAGTAGGAGAAGAACTTGTGGGAGAAACTGAATGGGTGGTTAAGTATCAGCGCAACATATGCGTTCTAGATTTGGTCCGACATCTAATCGAACCCTCCACGCCTGGAGGTTATGCATTTAAGGATCACATGTGCCAAATACTTAAATTAGGGGCACATGTTACTCTTGTGCAGCATACCGACATTGATGTCGCCAGCGTACTTGATCCTTAAAAAGCATCCCCGAACTGTTTGGGAATGCAGCTTGGTTAGGTGGGCACCGTCCTCACCCAATTCCAAGACACGTCTCAAGTCATCTTCCCTGATCCGAATATCCTGTCCGAAGATCGAGCTCCGGATGCAGTATGGCTCAGCAGAGCTGTCGACGGTGGCATTCTCCCAGAATGCCTGCTGGATCGATCTATAACATGTGCATGGAATGGACATGGCCCTGTAGATCCTCGATCTACATAGGAAAGAAATGATCCCGGTGAACTCAGACGCATTCCGGGAAGTAGCATCCAGATGAGCATAAATGTTGTGCTTGGTGCTCATAGTCTATCTCTCGGGCATGTTGCTGCCACAAAAGAAACATAAACGTTAGATCCGTTAATAAAGGATAACAATTTAATTGAACTGATTTTGACCAACTGGTTCAATCGTGCGATTGGACCATACAACTGAGTTTAGTCGTAAGATTGAGCCTACGACTGAACTTAGTCGTATGCTATACCAATGCGGTTGAGTCAGTCGTGCGACTGAGTCAACGATTGATTCAATCGTCCGATTGAATCATATGTTTGGCTCAATCGTGCGACTGAATCATACATCTGGCTCAATCATTTGACTGAAGTTCATCAGCCTGTCCATTCGCATCTTGCACTGTTCGAACCAATAAATTTGAATCTTCATCAAAACGTTAAATGAGACTTCGTGTTTAGATTCATTAGGTTCGCAGGGACTCAAAATAGCACTTAATGTCATTAAAATTGACTTTAGTGTCCATTCAATTGGCCTATTTTATGTTTTTAGTCCCGATTATTTGTTTTATCAATTTCGATCGATTAAGTTCGATTAAACTGTTTATTTGTCTTGATTTTGTCAGCAAAGTACCTGAAGATAAACACTATATGGTAAGAAATCGAATCGGAGAGTAATCGCAAATATTGGAAATTTGGGCAGAGTGTTTGGGTAATGGATGGTTTTTGAGAATTTTGAAGTGCGTAGGGTTTACGACCGACTGAGTCTCCTTTTGTACTATTTTGGATTTCAGTCGTGCGACTGGACCCATGTGCATGCCTCAATCATGCGACTGGACCCATGCGCACGACTCAATCGTACGACTGGGGTTTAGTCGTGTGACTGACTCAGACTCCTTCATTCAGTCGTACGATTGGTTCATTCTTATGATCCAATCGCATGGTTTGCTCCATACTCATGGTCCATTCATGTGATTAGCTCATACTCATGGTCCAGTCGTGTGATTTGGTCATACTTATGGTCCAATCGTGCGACTGGTCCATACTTATGGTCCAATAGTGCGATTGGTCCATACTTATGGTTTGACTTCATCCATTTCCACACACTTAAATTTGACTTTTGATAAATAAATGTTATGACCGAAGGTCATCTCAGACGTGATCTTTTAATAGAATTCCTTTGATCACCTCAGACGTGATCCTTTAATTGAAATCGTTTGGTCACCTCAGACATGATCCATTTAATTTTTCAAAACTTGATCATCTTAGATATGATTTTTTTTAAATTCACGCTTGTTTGCTCACCTCAGACGTGACCCTTTTTATTTTATGATTCACAGAGTTCATCTAGTTACATAGTCCGACTTCGAAACCTAATTGATAGATAAAACAGAAAACAACTTGAATTGAAATAAAACAGAACATAGTTTTGTGGTTTTGTTTAAGGTGGGTTGAAAACATTTTAATTTTCCTTAAAAGATTTCTCCCCCGGAACAAAACAACATCAAGCATTTACATCTTATCTGGAAGGACTCTTATGGAATCATACAGGCATAACATAATCATTTGGGACCCTTTTGCATATGTTTGTTTAACTTGTTCTTATTTGTCTGAGAGTCAAAAGCCCTTACAGGAAATCATACTAGAACTGTAAGAGGCACATAATGATTTTGACTGTCGAGGCTTGCTGCCACGATGATTGTCAGTATATTTCTCCACTTAAATCCATACACAGACTTTTGACTCACATTGGTGATTAGTTAGGTTTGTTATTTCAACAAGCGTTTGTGGATCCCACACTTATATGGTAATCAACATTCCTCAGGAGATTTTTGAGCGGTCTACGGGTTTGGATAAGAAGAAACTATTCTAAGAGCTTTCAAAGAGATGCCAAGCTTCAGGTCAGTGCTATCACACAGCAAAGCAGCGCAACAATGAATTCTAGAATATTTAGGTTATGCTTATCCTCAGGTTAGTGCCATCGCACAGCAGAGAGGCACACAATCTATCTTCTTGTTTGAGAACATTTCTTTTACACATTACGCACCAACAATATTAGTCGTTAGCTTGATTGAATTTAACAATTTTTTTCATGTGCTTTGCTCATTTTATGGTCATCCATACACATTTGTGGCGTTTATTTTTCTCCTCACCCCTTATTGGAAATACGTTGACTGTGTTAACCAGGGATAAGATGGAAACTCACAGCTAGTTGAACTATTCAGATTTAAGTAGTTTCACAAATGAAGTCTATTCGTCTATTATGTTGAAGCTACCGACACATCATATAATGGACTAGCAACCTCTAGGTCTACTTTCTCGATGTAACCTCAGTAACAACATAGTTTACTATCATTTTTCTTTTATTTGGCTTATCCTTCTCAGACTTGTAGTTTTAATGTAACATTTTGAACATTTAAGTCCTGTTGATGTCCCATACAATTAGTTCCCTGTGTATTATGATATTCCATAGTTTTTAATCAATGTCACAGATTTAATGTCCTTGCTTTCCAGCTTTTCTCCCTGCCCTCATTTTTTTGAGTAATTTAAATACTAACTACTCAAACTAACCTATTCTCCCCCTAAAATTCTAAAACCGAAAATATTTTTGTATTTTTGGTTTTTTAAAGAAAGGAAAATAAAATAAAGAAAAATAAAAAATCAAACATAAAGACGGACTAAGAACTAGATTCTTCTGAAATCACATCACTTTTCTTTTTGTCGCCATTGACCTCTAAGAGATACAAAAACCGAGGTTTATCAATTGCTTTTGTGTAGAGGTCAGCGCGTTGAAAATCCATATTAATTTCAACAACATCGATTAATTGCTTTTCAAAACAATCATGCATGAAGTGATATTTAATACCGATGTGTTTAGTCTTTGGGTGTTGGACCGGATTTTTAGGGACGGCAATTGTAGCAGAGTTATCAACAAAGATAGGGGTGTTAGAAAATTGCAATCCGTAGTCTCACATTTGCTATTGAATCCAGATGATTTGAGAACAACAACTTGTAGCAGCAACGTATTCGGCTTCACATGTCGATAGAGCAACCGACGTCTGCTTCTTACACTGCCAGGTGACTAAGCGTCTTCCAAAGAACTGACATCCCGCTTATGTTGACTTGTAGTTCATCTTGCAACCATCGCAATCCGAGTCACTATACGCTGTAAGCTCAAAGTCATCATCATGAAGATACCCCAACCCAAGTATTGTAGTACCCTTCAGATAACGAAAAGTCCTCTTTACCTTAATTAGATGATTTACTTTAGGTTTTGCCTGATATCTGGAACAGAGACATGTGGTGTACATAATATCAGGACAAGAAGCCGTGAGGTATATGAGAGATCTGATCATTCCTCGATACATGGTGGCATCAACCAAATCACCATTTTCGTCGGTGCCATATCGTGATTCGTGGCAAGTGGAGTACCAACAATCGTTGCATTCTCCATGTTAAACCGACTAAGGATATCTCCTACATATTTGGTCTGATGCAGAAAGATACCATTTGGTGTCTGATCTACTTGTAAACCAAAAAAGAACTTCATCTTTCCCATGGTGCTCATCTCGAACTCAGCTTTCATCACAGACTCAAATTCTTTACATAATGCTTCGTTCTTGGAACCAAAGATTATGTCATCCACGTATATCTGCACCAGTAGTAAATCACCATCCTTTTCCTTGATAAACAACATGCAGTCAATGACCCCTATGCGAAAACCATGTTTCAGCAGATGAGTAGAGAGTTTCTCGTACCAGGCTCGAGGGGCTTGATGTAGCCCGTACAAAGCCTTTTCAAGTTTGTACACTCTATCCCAATGATAAGGATCCTCAAATCCTTTGGGTTGATTGACGTACACCATTTCCCGGATCTCACCATGAAGAAATGAACTTTTCACATCCAGTTGATAGACTTTAATCTGCATGTAGGATGCATAGGCTAAGAAGATACGAATAGCTTCCATTCTTGCCACAGGTGCAAACACTTCATTGTATTCATTGCCTTTGACTTTCCTAAACCCTTGAACGACAAGCTGAGCCTTGTTTCTGATTATGACCCCTTGGTCATCTTTCTTACACCAACGAACCCATTTTGTGCCAATCACCTTTGCACCTTTTGCTCTTTCCACAAGTGTCCAGACTTCTAAAATTTTGAACTGAAGGAGTTCTTGTTGTATAGCACTTACCCATGCCTCATCTTCTAAAGCCTCGCTGACATGCTTTGGCTTAACTTGAGACACAAAGCATCGATAAGCACCATCGTCTATGAATCCCTTTCCATGACTGCAACATAATCAGCTGAGTATAGCTTATTTCTTGTTTGAACTCCTGATAGAATATTCCCTATGATGTTGTCCAGGGGATGATGTACATTAACTCGAGTTCCTAGAGTGGTGGGTACTGTGAATTTAGTATCCAAATTCTGAACTGTTGGAGTATGCAGTTCAGAAGTTTCATCTGCATCATGATCAGAGGCGGGAGTGCTTTCGGTAGTAGGAACCTGTTCTTCCTGTTCGACATTTGTGGTTTCAACTACTTCATCATTAGAGAAAGAATCACTTACCTCAAGCTCTCCCCCTGAAGGGCTAGAAGTATCATCTAATAGAACAGATGATGTCGAGTCTAGTGTGGGAGCATTCAGAACATCGTACATCATTCATGCAGCTAAGTCATCATCAGAATGGGAAGGAGGTAGATTGAAGGATTTGAAAAATCCATCATAGTCGTAGAAAAAGGAAGGTCATTTTCCCACAGGGGGGTGGTGTATCTTTGAACATCAACATTGCACCACACTTCTATCTGACCAGTTGAGTTATTGTAAACCCATTTGCTGGTATACTGTATCTAAGGAAGATACCTTCATCTGCCTTCTTGTAGAACTTCCCAGTCTGATTCTTCTTTAGCAACATGCAGGGTACACCAAATGGTTCCAGAGGGGTTTACGTTATTGGAGCAACTCATAATTAGTTTTTCCATGATGTTTGACTACCAAGACCTGATTTAGAGTGTAACATGCATTAGCTACTGCCTCGTTCCAGAATTGAACTGGTAGTTTGGAGTCAGCTAGCATAGTCCTTACAGTCTCTATCAAGCTCTGATTCTTCCTTTCAGCAATAACATTCATTTGTGGAGTGTAGGCAGAGCTAAACTAATGAACAATTCCTTTCTCTCGACAGACGGCTTCCACCCACTAATTCTTGAACTCTGTTCTGTTGTCTGATCGAATCCTTCTTACTTTTAGCTTGTATAGAGACTCCAATGTGGTAACAAGATGTTTGAATGATTCAAATGTCTCTGATTTTGCTTTCAGAAATATCACCCAAGAGAATCTTGAGTAATCATTAGTCACCACGAAGCAGTACCAATCCACGGCTATGCTTTTTGTACTAACTTGGCTAAACAGATCCATGTGTAGAAGCTCGAGAGGAATGTCAATAGAATTAACTTTCTTTGCTTTGTGAGACTTCTTGGTCTGTTTCCCTTTCATGCAAGCGACACAGAAATCTGGGACCTGAAAATTCTTGACTGTAACTCCATCTACTAGATCGTTCTAAAGTAGATGATTCATCTTCCAGGGATTGATATATCCCATTCTCCTATGCCAGGAGACTGAATCTCTTTCTATTGCTTTTGACAAGAATCACTGAGCTGTAGACTCAGTTGTGGAGGCTTTTGTTAAGTCCAAGACATAAAGGTCGTTATATCTTGAAGCTGACATAAGAACTTGCTCCTCCGGGATGACATACTCCTTCTTCAGTATGTAGCATCTCTTATTGTCAAACACAACCTTAAACCCCTTATCACAAATTTGAGAGACAGAAAGCAAGTTGTTCTGTAGTTGGTGAAAATAGTTGACCTTGTCAAACTTCACTTTCTCGTTTCCCACTTCGCCTTGCACGGTGATGTAACCTCCTTTGTTCCCAGCGAATGACACGTGCCCCCCTTTAATTTACTTGATGTTGAAAAGAAGGGACGAATTCCCGGTCATGTGCCTGGAAGCCCCACTATCAATAATCCAGGTATTAGTGATAACGCTGTAGTAGACACCCTGCACATACAGTGGAAATGATTAGTTCAGGTTTGGGACCCAAGCCTTAACTGGCTTGGGTGTCCTAGAGGTATCACAAATCATGAACTCGACCCACTGACCTTCAGAGGATGAGGGCATATCTTTCTTTTCCTTGTCTTCACTATCAGACACAATACTTGATTTTTCCTTCCATAAACCAGTTCTGTGTAAGGCCTGTTTGTGGTAAACAGATGACTGGCTTATGGTTTGAACTTTCGGTTCACTAATAATCCTAGATTTTAACTTAGGTGGCACAACTTTGCTTTTAGCTTGTCCGTTGACTTTGGTGTTTTGGAGGAGTATTAGATCTGATTTTAGAAAATTTTGGTTTTTCATCATCAAAAAGCTCTATTTTCTTTTTAGGTGTCTGATAGTAAGGACAATTTGGAGAGATGTGTCCTCGGTTTCCATAACTGTAGCAGGATCTCCCTTTGACAGTATGAGGAAAGCGTTGATGAGGGGTTGAGTTTGGTCGGGGGCTGGGTAGTTTCTTTTCCCTTTTAGATGTTTCTCCTTCTTTAAAAAAATTAGTTGTTTTGACATTTGGAACATCTTTTGCTTTCATTTTATTTAAATTTTAGTGACTTGCTGGTTTAGGGTTTGTTGACTTTGATTGTTTAGGTTCTGAAATAGATGTTTTTAAAGCTAACCCTAAGTTAAATTTTTCAATTTTATTAGTCAAGTCTTCAACAGGCATCTTATCTTTTGATCCCAAAGTAGTATTCTTCTGTTCAGTGACAGTCTTCACAGTTTTACCCGTAGAATCTGGATCACTGACCAGAGGAGTAGACACCAGATGATCCTTTACCGGGTTATTATTGATTGGTCTATATTTAGTGTTCAAGAGGATAGCATGTGGTGGCGGTACTACTTTATAACCCAGACCTTCCCCGCCATTTTGTTCTTTCACTAAGTTTTGAACTATATGTGAAGAACTATCCAAACTGTGTAGTTTTCGTTTTAAAGATTCAACTTCTACTTGCAAAACTGCTTTCTCCTTTTTGGTTTATTCTAAAGAGTTTAAATAGAACTTAATATCATTAGATTGATTTAAAACAACTACCTCGGTTTCCCTTAGTTGTTTCCCTAACAGTTCTATCTTTTCTTTGAAGCTGCACTCATTTTGTTTTAACACACGATTTGCTTCAGTGCAGAGTTGTAAATCATTTACTAGATTATCATTGTGTTCTAATAACCTAGCAAATTTTAAATCAATGCTTTCTCTAAATTTTTCATATTCAGAACAATCATGTTTATCAAATAGTTCGTCTTTAGAATGAAATCATTTATGTCTAAAGTGGCAAGAAAGTCGTTTTGTCTCAAATTAGACACAAATGGATCCCATTTGTGTGGCAGACCATCAACAAAGCTAGAGACTTTATCTTCCATGGATGTGGTCACGCCATGAGTGTGCAACTCACTCATCAGATGATAGAATCTATCAATGATATCATCCAAGCTTTCTTTTCCAATTGCTGAGAAATTATCGAATTCCTTTTTAAGAGCTTTTGCCTTCAGTGCTTTCAGAGTTGCATTTCCTTCGTATCTCTTTTCCAAGGCCTCCCATAATTTCTTTGACTTCTTGTTCTCAGAAAACTGATGATATGTCCTTAGGAATAGACTAAGTCAACAAGGCATATGCTTTCTTTTCAGCATTATGCATAGTCTTCTGGGATTCACTCATTCCTCCCAAAGTCAGCTTTACCCCATTAGCACTGACTGGTACCACATAACCAGTCTTAATAGACGTCCACATATTTAGGTCAACTCGATTTAGGTAGATTTCAAACCGCTGTTTCCACTGTGGGTATTCATCTAATGTTAATAGCTTTGGCGGTTTGTTATGGTTCCCGATCTCACTTTCCAGACGTAGAAGATTCTGAATACTTGAGTCCTTTCTAGCAGTGAATGCAGAGAACTGATCTTCCATTGCTTTGAACTTGATGAACGAAATGCAGGACAGATTGACATATGCGATTGGACAAGACGACTGGTTCAACCGTGCGATTGAAGGATGCGGATGGCTTCAATCGTGCGATTGGATTCAGTCGTGCGAATGAACTATCCGAATAGGATGCAGTCGTGCGATTGAGCTAATCGTGTGACTGAAGCTGCTACTGCGGGAAAAAATCGAATTTTTGAATACTTGACTCAAAATTACGAATTTTATGAACCCTAATCTACCGTAAGGGAATAGGTCGAAACTTTTAACACAAAGACTCGTCAAAAAAAGTTTTGAAGCGAAAAAGTGTACGTTTTGAATGAAAACGTTTGTTTTGACACTAAAACCAATTGAATCCATGCAAAATCACGAGCCTAAGCTCTTATACCACTTGTTAGGACCGTGTACGTACGGAGTACTAACGGATTCTGCATGAAACCAGATCAAATATTATGGAATTCTATTTGATTGGCGATCCAATCAGTGAGAACGAATAACCGATTGATCTAACGGTGTAACAAACATTAAGAACAGATTGGAATCGATCAGGAACGAACTATGAACTTGGATTTGCGACTTGGGACACTCTGGGCGGCTAGGGTATGAATGTATATGAAGTGTTATGAAGTGTTATGTTTTTCCACGAATTATGTGGTATTTATAGGTTATCAGTGTTCATTCGTACAACTGAACCATTAGCATGGTTCAGTCGTGCGACTGAATCATGCGGTTGACTCATATGCACGACTGAAGGTTCAGTCGTGTGAGTGAACCAATCTTATGTCTCAATCATACGACTGATCCAGTCACCTGGTTCAGTCGGGCGACTGGTCCATAAGCATGCTTCATTCATGAGTATGGGCCATAAGTATGGTCCATTAGCATGAATGTCCACATGACTAAGTTAAACACATTTCTAAGTTCTTGTTGACTTAGAATTATGTAAAGCAACATCAAACCTATATATTAAGTTCATATATGTGAATCACATTCAATATAAAG
>BJCO01636833.1:0-10513 GCA_018326465.1 Flaveria floridana
TAAAGCTAGTGAGTAATAGTATAATGTATGTTCAGAGGAATTACATTAAAAACATCCTTCTTCTTATCTTTATTAGGTTCCACCTCAACCTTGTTTCTAATCTTCACTTTAACAATAGAAGCCTTGGATTTGTACTTGTTAGGCATGCGTTCATATTCCTTTATAAGAGTAAAGATTTGCTTTGGTTCTTCTTGGCTGAGTTTGAACCTCCGATTCATTCATGTAGAAAGTCCTTGACCCATCCTTTCTTTCAATACAATATCTGTCATATTTAAAGTCAAATCCCTAGTTAATGATGAGAGTTTCATAATCTTCTGAAGAGTCTACTTATTTAGATTTTGATAGATCCTCTTTAGTAATTTACTATGGATTTTCCAAAGCCCTTCCAATTCTTTAAGCAGATGTAGAGAATGCCACTTCATCTGCTAAAATATCAGAATATTTGGTGATGAGTGATCAGTTGCTTGTTGGACTGATGAAGAGATATGCTTAGTATTTTGAGTAGGTTGAGAGGTAGGAAGAGGAGATTATGATTGTATGCTGGGATAGGATACAACAAAGAAGGTGGCTTTAGTACTTCAGCTTCTCCTTTCGTTTTGTTTTGTTTTGTAACCTGCTTTGATTTCTCAAGATGTGACTTGTATATCTTTAGAAGCATCTTTTCTACCTCCTTTACTTCTGAGTCATTATTTGGATTTATTAGCCTTATCCTAGATAAATTAGCTATCTCAAATCCATTTAGATTCACCGAGTGATTTCTTGAATAAGCTACTCTTTCGGCAACTGATTTGTTAACAAATATGCACCCTTGCTTTTATCATATTCATATTCCTTGATTGGATCATATGACGAAAAAGGAATTTCAGGAATGTCTTCACTAGATTTATCTTGGATCAAGGATATTATCTTTTAGTGTAAAAACTTAGATTTTTCATCTTGTATCCAAAAGTACTTAGATACTTAACAATTCTCTCTAACATGTCCAGAAGCAAGTCAAGGATTTCATTTTCATGATCATAGTAAGAAATCACTCCATTTTCTCTCTTGATTGCAAATTTCTTCTTTCTTCCATATAACCAACTCCTAATATCTTTGTTCCTTTCATTATGTTTTCCTCAACTTCAGGATCAAACAATCTTGCCTTTATAACTTTTTTTGCTAAAATTTCTTTATAGAAATGACCGATGATGGTGACTGATCACCATATAAAATAGTGGTCTAAGAAGAAGGAGATGCTGATTGCTTAGTTGGCAGATAGGATGATTTTTGACTTTTTTCTTTATCTTGCCTTGTTGTCTTTCCCTTGCTCTTTGGCCTTTTCATACTTTAGGATCTCACCAACTGCAACCCTTTTCTTGATTTCTTTGATATTCAAAACAAGAGTAGACATACTCATTAGTCTTACTTGTTTACTGGAGAAACCATAATACCTTAGGCATCTTCATATGTTACTTATCAATCGTCTCCTATTTGATCCTCTCTACATGCTTTCTTCCAGATTCAACACTCTTTCTTCTTTCTAACTCAGCTGATTTTTCCATCTTAGCATGTGTTTCAGCTATCAACTTTGATTTTATCTGAGCTAAGCTCCAATCAGTGATCTTCTTAAAGTTGAATCCTTTTTCACTCAAGCTGAGTAGCTGATATGTATTTTTATCTATCTTTATCATTTTTTAAGCTTTGAGTTGAGATCACTAGTCTATATTTGGTAGTTGTTGCAAGAGCTTGCTGAGAGACTTTTGCTTGAGTGGTGCTCTTAAAAGTTTGATCAGATAGCTTTGAGTGCACTTTATGATTACTTTTGAGTTTGATTTCTAAGGGACTTTGATTTGGATCCACTTGTATTTCCCACATGATTGATTCTTCTTCTTGTAGGTTTGGATTCCTTTGAACATTTGATTAGTGCAAGAATGTTCTTTTTTACAGAAGCTTCTTGAGCTTTCTTAAAATACAGATGTATTGGCTCTTCATCATTCCTATGCGAAGAGTGTTCCATCCTCTTTGTCATCAGGAATCTTTTTTTCTTTTCATGTTCTTTTTTACAGAAGCTTCTTTAGCTCTTCCAGAATGCAAATGCATTGGTTCTTTAGCAATCCTATATGACGAGTGTTCCATCCTCTTTGTCACCAGGAATCTTTTCTTCTTTTCCTGTGATTCATGTTCTCTTTCTTTTTCAGCAGTCATAGGTCACTTCCCTTTTTTAGTAGAGATAGAGACTGAAGTAGATAGGACTACTGAAGGTTCGGTAGATGTACCTATAGCCTTACCAGTTGTTTTGGGAAATCGATAGTTTTTTAAACTCTCTTAGCTTCATAGGTAACTTCTGGGCCATCTGTTACAACATAGATCTTAGAGTTAACTAGGTTCTTTGTATCAATATCCTGTTGACCAAATATTACCTCAGTTGATTTCTTGAGCTCAGACTCAGGTGCATCATTTTGTTCTTTTTAAAGTTGAGTAGTTTCTTCCTCAAGAATAATCTCATATGTTTCCATGCCATATTTAATAGCTTAAAATTCACTTATATATAATATCATTTTTCTTATGGAGTAACCTGTTGGTTGAGTTTCATGCCTGATAGATTCAGTAGCTGTATCATTTGCTTATTTCTCTAGCTCGTCTATACTTCAGATCATACTTTAAGAGTGGAGCTTCTTCCTTAGCAGATGACTTGAAGATGGCCTAAAGTCGCAGTACTAACTATCTCTTTGATGATTCCTAATCTGATATTTTTTTAGAGAGAAAGAGCACCAGATCTTTTAAGTAGAGTCATTTTCTTCTTACCAAGTTGAACCTTTTGATTTTCCTTCTCGTTGATCGTTTGAATTCCATTTTCCTCTCTTATAGGCTTTCACACCCATGCTTGTTTAGTAGTTCTTGAAATTTGGCTTTAGCATCAGAAGTAGCATTGTATTCTTCACTCCAACTGGAAGAGAATGGAACTGGATGAGAGTTTCTTACAATTGGGTCAGTCAGATATCAAAAGATATCATATGCTTCTCCTTTTTCGGTAGCATCATCTGAGATTCCAGATAACACTATAAGTGTAGAGGAAGGTACGTTTAAAGGTTCTTATGGTATGAACATACTTAAAGGCTTAAGATGATAGACAGTTGAAGCTTTATGGTTTCATAAAAAAGTTCAACCTTAGATTCAAGGTTAAATTTCTTTGAAGCTGACTGCTGAAGTAGTTGAGATTCCAAGCCAACAACTCTTGTAGTCTGATCTTGTAGTGCCTTGAGTTGAGTTTCTACCTCAAGAACTCTATCTACTAAAGCTCTCAATAGATAGTTCTCAAATTCAAGAATTGATCCTCTTTTAGCATATCCTCTCAGTCTATTGTTTTCTTCTTGAAAAGCTGTGAGCGTTTGTGTAAGATCAAGATTTTATGCAACCATTTTATTTATATGGTTCAGACTTCCCTCATCCACAATTATAAAATCCCCAGGACTAGGTGAGGTCCTAGGACTGGCCTCTACACCCTCACCACCAGGTGTGGTTTCTTGGTACCATGCATTCCTCTTTTTGAGAAATGACTCCATAGAGATACCCTTAAAGTGAGTTTCCATGGTTAAGGAGTTAGTGATGTTATCTCTGTCCTACAATCATGTTAGGACCGTTTTATACGGAGTACTAACTGATTCTGCGTGAGACCAGATCAAATAGCGCGGAATTCTATTTGATTGGTGATCCAATCAGTGAGAATGACAACCTGATCGATCTAACAATTAAACAAACGTTAAGAATGAGTTGGAATCGATCAGGAATGAACTATGAAGTTGGATGGATGAATTGGGATGCTCTGGACGGCTAGGGTATGATCGTATTTGAAGTGTTATGTTTTCCACCAATTATGTGGTTTTTATATGTTTTCAGTATTCAGTCATATGACTAAGCCATTAGCATGGTTCAGTCATGCGGCTGAGTCATACATTTGATTCATATGCATGATTGAAGGTTCAGTCATACGACTGAGTCAATCTTATGTCTCAGTCGTGCGTATGGTCCATTAGCATGAATAACCACCCGACTAAGTTGAACACATTTCTGAATCATTATTGACTCGGAACTATGTATAACAACCTCAAACCTATATATAATGTTCATACATATGAGTAATACTAAATACAATAAGAATATGATATAATGTTCATATCATATTTCATTAAGCATTTGCATTACACATGTGTAAGAAATGAAAGACTTTTACATTTAAGTACATAAACTAGGAACACAGTGTATCAAGAAACTCCCCCTTAGACCTAGCTTATCCTATTGTCAAACATTCTTCACATGTTCTTGAAATTTTTTGTACTTCTCCTATTTGGTAACTCCCACATGTATCTCAAAAGCGAAGCAGAGTCATATAACGTGTTGGATCTGGAGAGCTTGTACAATATCTTACGTGTCATAGAATATTGGCCACTTGTATAATGTATAAACATCATCAGCTGATAACTTAGTGAGCCACATTGGGTCAAATACCCTGATAGTCTCTATTTTCCTTTCTTTTTTCAAAACTATGACCGCTTCCCCTGTCCTCCAATCATAATACCACCATTTGAGGTGTGGAATGAAGTCCTGAGGCATCTCCTATAAAGGGATCTTAGACATCTTGCATGGGGGACTCCACTTCAACACCACCTTAGACCTTCCAGTGATAGGGTCAACTTTAGTCTTATGAATGAACCTCTTAGGTTGTTGAGGTCTGAAGTTTACCTATCTGGTGTGGCATTCTTTCTTCAATACCATCTCAAACCATCCCGACATCTTCCTCAGGTTGGCATACAAAATATCTAAACAGGCCAATCTATTTAACTCAAAACCAGGGAGAGTCTTCAGATCATGTGGATATCTGAAGTACTTAATCCCTTTCTCTTGTTTCACCGCATACACTTCTAAATCCTCAAAGTAAGCCCAACTGATAATCTTGCCCGACACCTTTTAATGTCTCTTAACTCTGTACAATTTGGTGTAGGCATTAAGCTTTGGAGGTTCACGTTGGGCTTTCATTTCTGCCAAACAGGCAGCATATTCAGCTTTCTTTAGATCAACATCAGTTTCCGTAACTTGAGCTTTACCTTCAACCTGTACTTTCTTATTCTCTTTCTATTCCAGCTTATCAAACGTATCACTGCTAAATTTTCACCCAAGTCGGGGATAACATTGTCATCAGGGTTAGTGTACTGAAGATAGTAGTCTGACGTGACATCCTCGATCTCTATCTCATCCACTCCTTGTAGCTCCTTGTCACTCATAACATCTACTTTCGGAGAATCTTTGACAAGCTCATCAGGATTCAGTAGAAACATATCCGCGAGCTGCTTGTCTGTCAGGTCATGGATAATCTCTCCTTCCTCTACAGTATAACTCACAAACTGTCTTATAGTCCCTTGCAAATCAAGAATCATAGTTAGTTGAGTCTTGCATTGCTGAAGAGGAGCGATATCATAATCATCGGTCTATTGATTTTCATCTGTTCAATTAAACAATCAACAATGCACAAATTAATCATTAACCAAGATATTAAAAATAAATTGCCATTAATTACGTTAATGTAATACACAATTCAAGTACAAAAAGTTTCAAATACATAAAAATCTTAATCATTACTTTTGCCTTGATCTTGTGGCTCGTCAGCTTGAGGTGCTGAGGAAGAGGCTCCTTGATCTTGATTTCTTTTGGTGCGCATTTCCCTTGTTGATTAAGTCGAGGCTGATGCAGTTGCATCACCTGCTAGATCGTCCTCCTCCTCATCATCATCCTTTTTCTCCTTTCCACTCCCTCCGGCTTCCTCCTGATCAATGTCTTCTTCTGATTCATCATCACTTGAATCATCATCATCATCACAATCATCTCCATCTCCTTTTATCTTTAGTGGCTCACCCTTCATTCCCTCAGCCTTAACATGATCTTCTTGTTCTTTCTCTCCAACTCCTCAATCCTTTTGGCTGATGTTAGCACTAGCTCGTTTTGAGCTTGCAGGGCAGTGTGAGCTCGAACTAAAGCTCTCTCATGAGCTTTGTTCTTCTCAGTAAGCTGTGCAATCTGCTTTCCCTGTGCTGCATTGACAGCCATCAGTTGGTTTAGCTGGTTGGCCCTAAGATCGTCAGTTTCCAACAGCTTAAGCACCAGTCTATTTAGGCTCGCCAACTGTTCCTCTAACCTAACAGTGGGTAGAGTGGCTCCCTGTGGAAGTAGAAACTGGGTGGATGTGCTCGCTTGGGGAATGGTAGGTGTAGTAGTGGATGTGGTGTAGATGGGAGTAGGAATAGGAATGGATTGTGGTGGAACTATTTTGGCTATGATGGGTGAGGTAGATGTGGATATATGAGTGGTGGATGGTATGGTAGTAGAGGTGGCTGGGATGGAAGTGGTGGTACTGGAGGAGGTAGTGGCAGTGGTGGTAATATCAATGACAGTGGTGGTGGTAGTGGCTGTGGTGGTGGAAGAACTGATCAGTACAATCCTCTGCCTCTTACCCTTCTTGCCATAGGGTTGGGCCGTCCTTTTCCTCCTAGAACCCTTGGCAATCAGGGCTCCCCCTGGTCTCATCGGCTAGTCGGGTGTGTATGTTGGATTTGTGACATCAGTGTCACCACCCTTAGTACTAGTTTGGTGTCCACCAACCGCCTTTTGCCCCTTCTCGGTAGCCTCAACCCGGCTACCAACTTTCCTGGTGAGAGGCCCTTTATTAGAATCATCATCGTCATCTATCAGAAAGTCCTGGTGGATGGTAGCTTGCTCGGATCCACCAGGAGCTGAGGAACCACTCTGCTGAGTTGGTGGAGGAATAGTAGACGTGTAAGTGGCTCGTGATTGGCTCGATCCCTCCTCTCCACCACCTTGACCATGATCTTTGTCATCATCATCATCGTCTTCATCGTCATCTTGGATCATGACAGGCACAACATCAGAGTCGTTGTTATCATGGTGCCACTTCTTTCTGGCAGGCATGACATAATCGATGTTAGCTAGATGACCAAATAACCTCCTAATTGGGGGCTTCACCTGCTTACCCTGGTATACCTTCATCCTGCCTAATGTGGTGTCATCCATAACCTCCAGAGACACCTCATCATCCTTCAGCTTAGGCAGGTGAGGTAGCTTCTCATCAATGACCAGCTATAGGAATTTGGGATATATACAGAATCCCTCCTTCCCCTTAACCATGATGTTCTCCCTCATGTAGTTGAAGAACATCAAAGAGAAACAGAATGGGTGGTTGAGCACCAACGCGACAAATGCGTTCTGGATTTGGTCGCTCATCTCATCAAAACCACCACGTCCGGAGGCTATACAGTTAAGGATCACATGTGCCAAATACTTAAATGGCGGGCACATGTTGCTCTTGTTGAGCACTCCGACATTGATGTTGCTGGCGTACTTGATCCTTCGGAAGCACCCCCTCACAGTCATAGGATGCAGCTTGGTGGGATAGTCTGAGTCGTCTCCCAGATCCAAGACTTGTCTCAGGTCATCCTCCCCTATGTCGATATCTTCTCCAAAGATAGAGCTATGAATACAAAACGGAACAACCGATCGGTCTACAACAACATTCTCCTAAACTGCCTGCTACTGTGAGCGGTAAGGTGTGCAAGGAGTAGATATGGCTCGGTGTATCCTCGACCGGCGTAGAAACTCAATGATCCCTACAAAATCTGATGCATTCCGAGACGAGGTGTTGAGATAAGCACAAATGTTGTGCTTAGTTCTCGTCGTCCATCTATCAACAATTTTACTACAATACACGCAACAAACATGTTAGATCCATTCACAAAAAGGAACATTTGAGCTTGAACAGATCATATCCAACTGGTTCAATCATACGATTAAACCATACGACTGAACTCAGTCGTACGATTGAGCCTCCGACTGAGCTTAGTCGTGTGCCATGACATGTGGTTGAGTCAGTCGTGCGACTGAGTCACCGATTGATTCAATCGTGCGATTGAATTGTGCATCTGACTTAATCGTGTGACTAAAGTTCATCAGTATGTCCTTTCGCATATGCACTGTGCGAGTCCAAAATTTTGAGTCTTTGTCAAAACAACCATTTACACATCAAGATTGGATTCATTAGACGCACATGGACTCGATATTACATTTACTATCCGTTAAGTTCCCTTTTAAGTCCATTTTTATGTCCAATTTTGAATTATTTGGTTCGGTTTAGGTTCTAAGTGAATCGGACATTTGCGGATTGATTTAACGCTCTCCTATGTCATGTTTTCAATCTCACTATACCTGTAGATGGATAGCAATCGATTAGTAGTGAGAAATAAGTGGCAAACACAAGGAAAATTTTGAAAAAGGTGGCTTTGGTAATCAGCGGTTTTGAGAGCATTTGAAGTCAAGTGTAGGGCTACGACCGACTAAGCCCCTTTTTACACTGATTTGAGTTTCAGTCGTGCGACTGGTCCCATTCGGACGGTTGATACGTGTGACTGAGGTTCAATCGTACGACTGACTCATACTCCCTTTTTCAATCATGCAATTGGTTCATTCTGATGCTTCCAATCGTACGACTTGGCCATCCTTATGGTTTAGTCATGCGATCGAGCTATACTTGTGGTCAAATCGTATGACTGGGCCATACTTATAGTTCATTCGTCCGATTGGCTCATCCTCAATATCCAATCATGCGACTGGCCCATACTTATGATCCAATAGTGTGATTGGGTCATTCTTGTGAGTGTGACTTAGTTTGTTCCATTTATTCACCTAGTCATCATTGGTATATTACATTTTGACCACTAGTCATCTCAGACATGATCCTTTTAACTGAGAACCTTTGATCACCTCATACGTGATCCTTTTACATGAAAGCCGTTTAATCACCTCAGACGTGATCCTTTTAAATGAAACATTTTGATCACCTTAGACGTGATCTTTTTACATGAAAACCTTGTGATCACCTCAGACATGACCTTTTACAGTTCAGAAACAGGATTTTATCAGATAATGTTCGGTTCAATTTATGACATCCATAGATTTCATCTTGTTACATAGTCCGATATCGACTCAACATAGACAACCAAAGCCGGAAAAAACTTTAATTAAACGGAAACAAGACATATTTTTGTGTTTTTTATTTGAGGAGGGTTGAAAACTTTTAAATATCCCTTAACCGATTTCTCCCCCTGAGTAGAACAGCTTCAAATATTTTCATCATATCTAGAAAGATTCATATGGAATCATACAGGCATAAACATAATCATTTAGGACCAGTTATATTTATTTTGTTAATAGACAACGTTATATTTACCCATCATAGAATCTTATTCATCTAAGAGTCAGGAGCACTAACAGGAAATCATGCTAGAGTTATTATGTAGCACACATTGATTTTGACCATCGGGGAATGCAGCCACGATGATTTTCAGTATATTTGTCCACCTAAATCCATACACAGTTTTTTTACACACATTGGTGATTATTTCGTTTTATTGAAAATTTCAACAAGTATTTATGGATCCCACACTTATATGGTAATCAACTTTTCTCAGGAGATTTTTGAGCAGTCTACGGGTTTTTGACAAGAAGAAACTATTTTAAGAGCTTTCAAAGAGATGCCAAGCCTCAGGTCAGTGCCATCACACAGTAGAGAGGCGCAAACAACAATGAATTCTAGAATATTTAGATTGTGCTTATCCTCAGGTCAGTGGCATCGCACAGCAGAGAGACACACAACCTATCTTCTTATTAGAGCAATTTTACTTTACATATAACGCACCGACAACATTTGTCATTAGCTTGATTGCGTTTCACATTTTTTCTTCATGCGCTTTGCTCATTTTTATGGTCATCCGCACACATTTGTGAAGTTCATTTTGCTCTTCACCTCTTATTGGAAATTAGTTGATTGTGTTAACCAGGGATGAGATGGAAACCCATAGCCTGTTGAATGATTTAGTTTTAATTTGTTCACCAATGAAGTCTACTAGTCTATTGTGTTGAATCTACCGACACGTCATATAATGGACTAGCAACCCCTGGGTCTTCTTTCTCTATGTAACCACTGTAACAGACTAGCTTACTATCATTTTTTCTTTATTTAGCTTAGACTTCTTAGACTTATAATTTTCTGTAAGTTTTAATTTAACATTGTAAAACATTTAAATCCTTTGGATGTCCCAAACAATTAGATCCCTATGTACTATCATTTTCCATAATATTGAATCAATTTCGTAGAGTTGATGTCTTTGCTTTTCAGCTTATCTGCCCCCCGTTTTTTAAGTAATTAAATACTAACTCCTAAAACTAAAACTATCCGCCCTAAAATTCTAAAACCGAAAATCTTTTTGTGTTTTTGATATTTTAAAGATAGAAAAAATAAAATAAAGAAAAATAAAATAAAGAAAAATAAAATAAAGAAAAATAAAATTTAAAAATAAAACATAGAGACGGACTATGAACTTGATTCGTCTGGAATCACATCATCTTTCTTTTTAATGCCATTAACCTCTAATAGATAATGAAATCGAGGTTTATCAAAAGCTTTTGTGTAGAG
>BJCO01636850.1:0-11083 GCA_018326465.1 Flaveria floridana
AGGGGCAGGTGGACCCGGACTCTGATGTGGAGGAAGTCCCCCTGAGACGGCATTTGACTGGGTCCGAGAATGATATTCTCTGTTGATGTTAAGTCAACAAGGATCGAATATGATGATTGAGTCATTGATTAAGTAGCGGAAATACTAAATCAAAGAACATTAAATGCTGTAAATGTACTCATAAATGCCTGTATATTGATTGAAGAACAAACTAGTTATAATGGGTTCTAGGGTTTTCAATAACAGTGAAAAGACAACCTCCAAACCTCGTAACTTGAGTACTAGGTATCTTTGTGAATGAAAAACTAACATATGATGAAAATTATATTCTATTTATAGGTTGACATAAAGCCTGTACAAAAAGACTAATATACCCTGACAACTATATAGAATACTAGTCTAAGTACAAAAGTCTTCATCCGCATTAGTTGTTGAACATCCGCATTAACTAATGCGGATGCCTTGGCTTCATAAGCATTTCTTATTTCTTTATTAAGTGTTTGGTCATCAGCATTAACTAATGCGGATGAACAAACACTTAGCAGCATTTCTTTTAGTGCATACGCATTAACAAATGCGGATGAATAAATACTTGGCAGTATTTGTTCTAGCTATCCGCATTTGTCTACGCGGAAGAACAAATACTTGTCAACATTTGTTCCTTGGTCATCAGCATAGACAAATGCGGATAGCCAACACTTGTCTTTTATTCACCCGCACTTCTTCTTGCACTTGTGGGAATCTGCTAATAGAACAACCATCACCAATCACTTGAATTGGCATGTATGATCCTTTCAAGGTCTAACAATACTCCCCCTAAGGATTATAAAGCCTATGTACTTCAAGGTTTTGATGGTGGATGAGGTTGTAAAGATTTTTTTGGGTCTTCCTCAGGTGCTTAGACTGGTGATAATAGAGCTATGCCTGGGTCTGGAAGAGACGGATTTAGGATGGACTTGATCATTTTAGAGAAGTCTCTGGCCTCGTTCATCCTGTCTCTACTCAATACGTGAATAGTCATTTGGCTCATGGTGTGAGTTGCTTCAATGGGCATCTTCCTCAGAGATACGGGTTCCCACACACCAAAAGTGGATAACCCATCTCTGTGAATCAGGAGTGTTCCATCAGCATCAACCTCAAGGTTCATAATACTACCCAGATTGAGAGGTGTCTTCTTCTTCTTCCTGTATTCTCTCTTATTCCTGATTCGGTCATAAGCCATCTTCAAGATTTTGATACACTTCAGGAAGAATTACATATCTGTCTCTCCAACCTTGTTGGATATTTCCTTGAAGTGTCTCGAGAAGATATAGTGGATGTAAGACTCATCAAGCAGTCTTACTTCATATCCACTGAACAGGTGTATTTCTGCCCCTTCTTTTCCTCCCCACTTCCTTTCAATCACCAACTCATTTGTCTTTTCATCATAGTAGACATTTGAGATTAGGATGGAAGTTTGGGTGCCAGCTACCATCTTTCTTTTTAGTGATTCAGTTGGTTTTACATTCCACCTCAAGAAATACCAACTCTTCTTTCCTTTTTGTTCTCTTTTTCTTGTCCAGGTGATTTTGGAAAGTTTTATCTTTCCTCAAGCAGACTGCTTTCAATGAGTCGAAGTTCTTTGTCCTTTTGAAAATCTTTAGAATTTCTTTGAACTCATATCCGCTGTACATTGCTTGATGATTGATCAACTCAAGTTCTGTAAGTTCTTTAAGATCATGAATATGAAGGGTGTTCACAAGACTAGAGTACTCTATGAAGAATTGCACTAACCCTGAGATTCTTTTGATTATAAACATGTTCCAGTCACTGTCGTAGTTCCAGGGAATGATCTTCATATCAAGTTTACCCTATAGAGCCGATACACCCTGAATCATCTCTGAAGTGGTTAACCCTTCTTGAAGATTCAATTGATAGGGTTTAGTAAACCATTCAGGATTCTTGTTAAGAGTGGGTGCCAAGGCATCATGGTCTTGATGGGTGAGTTGGTCTTGATGGGTGAGTTAGATGTCTTGAGCTGTGAGTCTAGTTCTGGGTCTTCTTCCTACAACCTCCTCTTCCAACGTTTTCAATCTGTCTTTCTTTTCATTGATCATCTAGAGGATTGCAGATCTAAGAGAATTAGTTTTCATGTTTCCTAGCTTTCTCTTTGTATATCCTTGCTTAGAAAGATAATCCTTCATTTCCCTGTTAGTCATGGTGTAGGGATCAAGATATTGAGTTTGACAGGTTTTAGTCTGTCTTGTGGTTGGGGTGGTGAATATGATGGGAGATTTGATTGATTTTCTCTCATAGTCAATCATATGTGTTGGGTCAAGAAGTTGGTTCATCTTTCTTATTTCTTCCACCACTGATTCATAGGTCATCCCAAATACCTCATCAGAGTTATAACCATGATTGATTAGAGACATTGCATTAATCATCAAGTCATCAGTTTGAGCTTTCTCAACCATCTCCTCAATAGAGGTTTCAACCTTCACAGGACTATCTTTTACCACAGGTTCATCAACCTGTTATCCTCCTTCAACCTCTCCTTCTTCCAAGTCAATAATATCAATCATCTCTTTTAGTTGTGCCTCGGCATTTTCATGCTCCTCAAGAAATTTAGCTATTGCAGCCAAACTCCTTGGATCGTCTTTCTACTTTTTCTTTACAGGCTCTTGTTCCTCTATAGGACTTTTTCCCTTGGGCTTCTTAGACATGTACCTCCTCTTTCTTGAGTAGGTATGTACAACGGGTCTGGATGAGGATGGCACATAAGTTTCAGCTGTTGTTGTATTTGATTTTTTAGCTTGCTTTTTAGCAGCTTCTTCCCTTTGTTTCAGCTCTTCTGTTAGTTTTCTGACCAACTCTTTTTGCTCATCAGGCAGGGTGACTGCAGGAACAATCTGCAAGCTCAACTCTCTCTCCAATTGCATTAGAGTTTGAGGAATCACAACTAAGGTGTTCTATTTGAGGTCTTGTGTCTCTAACAAACTACCATAACTTATCATCAATGGTAAAGTCTCTAGTAGAGTAGTTGTCTAGTCCTTTAATGAGATATCCAAGCTCAAAATCTTGCTCTGTGGTTTCTTCAGATGGATCACTTGAATAGACAACCATGGCTAGACTTGGCTCTGTCTCTGTTTCTGTTTCTTGTTTTGGTTCTGGTTCATCTTCTCTTTGTTCTTGTTCATCACCTTTTGTTTCTTGATCTTTAGCCATCTCCTCCTTTATCATGATTAACATTTCCAGTTCTAAGACCCTTTTCAGTAAGGTCTGATTCTGGTTGCTAAGATCAATGATCAGATTAGATTGGCTTTCAATTAAGCTTTCCTATTCATCCATGGCAATGGTCTATATGGTCACGGTGTCAACATGCCCACTGATTTCTTCTTTAGGTTGATGGAGGGCAGCTTTAAGATCATCAATTTCTTTCTTTTTCTTTTCTTTTTCAGCCCCGTGTCTCTCTTTTAATTCGTTGATCTCCAATCCTTTCTCATTCAGCTCTTGAATTTTATCTTGAATAATACTAGATCTTCTATTCAACAACTTTTCCATCATCTTCACTTTCAACAGGAGCTCTGTAATCATTTAATCTTTCTAATCAGGTTGATTGATTCCTGATTCAGCATAGCTTTCCGAAGGCCATGCTTCTGACTGGACTTGTCTTACAGGCATCCTCATAGTGTGACCCTCCTCATCCGGATATGATTCGGAGTCATCTGAAGAGCTGGTAGATTCACCAGACTCTATAGATTCAGCAGCTATAGGAGAGGTTTGAGGTGGAGATAAATGAGCCGGAGACATGTGAGGAGACTAAAAAGGTGATGGAACAAGTGGAGAATCCAATTCTACTTCTTGAACAGAAGGTCCCAAGTGAAAATCACCAACTACATCATCATGTGGTGACTCAGGCTTTTGTTCCTCCATTTCTTCTGCAGCATGCTCATCAACATGTTGTTGATCATGAGCTGCTTCTTCTTCTTCTTCTGGAGCTTGCTCATCAGGAGCTATATCCTTTGTTCTTCTTGTTGGTGGATTTGCTCTAACATCCATGAAAGTAGTGGAAAGAAGGTTCCACTGTAGAAATTCTTAGGATCCCTCTTCTTTATGTACATGTAGGACTTTGCATTTTAATGAGGAATGTTCAATATAGGTCCTATAGGTGTAAGTTGTGGAAATGCTTCATTGATGAGGCATTGGAGGAATCTAGGGTACATAAGGAACATGTGTCTTCTTCCTTCTCAACATTTGACACCAGACCATTGAATACATAAGCAGACATGTTGAATGGTCCGTTGGTGCATAGAGCACAAATAGCTGACGAAGTAGTGACAGGGATATCATTCCACCCTGTCTTTCTTTTGGACAGAAAATGCTGGAATAGATGGATTAGAAATCTCCATTGCAGATCTACTAAACCCTTGACTATCTGCTTTCCTTCATACCCTCCTTCATAACCAATGTTGGCAAAGATGGTCATGATTCCTCATCTTCTAGTTCATGAGGAGTGTTGGCATCTTCACCAAAATGTAGACACTGTCTTATAGTTTGTTCAGTGATGGTAAGGGTGTGATCAGCAGAAATTCTTCCAGACAGAGTATTGACACCATCAATCTCTACAACTTCAGCTGTACTCCAGAATGATCTTATGAAGTTCTCATAAATGACTAGTCTCACTAAGATAGCATGAGCAACCTTGGTAGTGGATATGAATCGAATCATGTCTCTAAGTCCTTCTGCTTAAGGGACTTCGGGGTCAAGAAATCCACTAACATTGTGGACCTTGCTCCAAATGAGGTTTGCCATTATCTTCTGCACAAGATGCATATGAGTTTGTTTTTGACAACAAATTATTAATTACATTGATGAAATCAAGCTGATTATTTCAACTTTGATTTTATTTGGTCAAAATTAAACAATCAAAGTTAATGTTATATAGACATTTTGACCTAACTTGATTTCGCAATGTATGAACCATTTTATTTTGAATTATCTTTAATTTTGATGTTGATTTTCTGTTTAAAATCTCTAGTTTTAGGGTTCTGAGTTCAAAAATTTTTCATCGGGTACATCATGGATTTTGCTGATAATCACCTTGTTTCGATACTACGTTGGTTTAGAATCGAAGTAGAGTCAATATGATGTTTGTAGAACACAGGAATCAGAATGTTGTTGATGAATTTGATGATGGATGAAGAACAATAGTATGGTTTTCGCTCATCGCACTTTAATATCTCTCAATTTTTAAAAGTATTATATGCACTGTGAAGATCTGTTTAAATAGTCCTTTTAATGTCCTTTTCAAATTATACAAGTGTTAAAAACAAATGCGGTCGACTACTGTAGCAAATACGGAAGCTTAAAACAGTCAATATTTGTTTACTGTAGCAAATACGGAAGAGTAAAATCTAACAGCATTTGTTTACTGTAGCAAATGCGGAAGTTTTAAATTCAGACACTTAAACACTTTAGCAAATGCGGATGCACTAAGTTTACATATATTTTTGCACTATAGCAAAAGCAGATGTTTTAACTTGGTCTTTGGCATTTGTACACTGTAGCAAATGCTGAAGAACATGAGTTGTTCAGTATTTACTTCAACAAATGTGGATGAACAATAAAGTTGTCCACATTTCTTGAACTTCAAACATGATGACAAAAAAGTGTGAGCACACTTCTAATTTATGATGATACAAATATACAACCAAGTTTAAATAATGATCTCAGCCTTATTTGGGAAATGCGGCTGAGGAAAACAAATGCGGATGAACAAAGTTGTCCGCATTAGTTTTCATACTTGAAAACTTTATGGATATTTGTAGTGAGACTAATGCGGTAGAGTTAACTTAGACGCATTACTTTCACTTGTGTTTACATGACTCAAAAGTATTACCCGCATTGGTTATGTCCTTGGGTTACCTTCACCCGCATTAACCAATGCACTTACCTGCATTAAGTTTTGAACTTGTCAAATCTTAATGTTTCTTTTGTGGATAGTTTTGGTTGTTTTTGCTTTGATGCTTGATCTTTATGAAGCTGTGTCTTTTGCTTTTGACTTGTCATGAAGATGAGTATGTTGATTTGTTATTTATGAAGTTTTGACTGTTGTTTGGGTTGTCAATTCTTGCTTGGATTGACTTGTTCATCAGATTTGATACAAGTTTCTCAGTGTTAACTGATCTTGGACTTTGTGCTTCAAGGTATCTGAAAAAATTTAGATACTACGATATAACTTCTGCACCAACACAGTCAATTTTCTGATTTTCATACTTGATTTTGATTTTTATATTTTTCAAGAAAGGAAACAGCTGTACAAAATGAACAAAAATTGTAATTACTCCCCCTAAAGTTATATCCATAAGAGATAGAAACTTTAAAGATTTGTTAAAATTTTAAACAGAAAATATTTTTGTGATTTTTTTTTGTTTTTCTTATCTGTACATGAAGTGGAGATATACCTTTCTTGGGATCATATCAATCTTACCTTTCACATGTGCAAGCAATTGTTAGTAAAACATACACGGTCATGAACATATTGATTGAAGGTATGTTTGTCCTCTTAAACTCGTACTTGGTTAATATCTTAATGCTAGTGATCTTATCATTTTTTGAGTTGATTAGGTATTCAACATGTACTTCATACTCAAAAGCATGGTAAGGTCAACCATCTGCATGCAATGTATGGTAGAACTTTAACATCTTACTTGACCAGGTCATTTAAAATATGAAATTTTATTTTGCTTGATCCTCATTGGGATTCTTTTGTTTTGATCCTTTTAGTAGTTTGATCCATATTAGGATTCTTTGAACTTCACTTTGGAAGATGATCTCATAGGATTATTTTGTTGTATTCACTTGGAATGTATTTTATTCTATTGACTCATTCAAATCGGATGTGTTCCTCATTGGGAATCTTGATGGATCATGATATCCGTACTATGTGCTTGTTTTTCCTGGCCTTTGCTTAGCAAAACAAAGGAAAAACTGATGTGAGTAAAATAGATTCATAAGACATCATTACGTAGTGTGTTTAGGTTTCTACACACACACATTTGGATAAGCTAAACTTGCACACACTTTGAGATGAAAGCTTCATAATGGAATATAAGCTTTAGTTCATCACTGCATGCGTTTTCTTTTCCAAGTTGAGCCTACCCGCATATCAGATAAGTCATGTCAGTCATTTAAGATTTATAAATAAGCACAATGAATGATATAACAACTGTAATTATATAATTTCCTATAAGTATAAAACATATACTTCTGTAAGATAAACTCTTTTGGTATTTTTGTGAATTTTTGAATGTTTTTGTTGATTTTGGTTTTTACTCAAGGTTAATCATGCCAGTTGATTGAACTAAGAATTCAAATCTGCTAGGATCAAATGCCTTAGTGAATAAATCAGCTAATTGAATATAAGTGTGAACCGGTATCAATTTGATTAACCCTTTTCAGCACAATCTCTCAAAAAGTGATATCTAATTCAATATGTTTATTTTTTAAGTGTTGAACTAGATTATTTGTTATGAAAATTGCTGTTGTGTTGTCAATATGAATTGGTGTGTATAAGAAGTTAAAACCATAATCAAGCATCTGGTTTTGAATCCAGAGAACTTGAAAGCAATAAGCTGATGCTACAATGTACTCAGCTTATGTTGTTGAAACAGACACATTTCTCCGTTTCTTGCACTACCAGGAGACCAGTCTAGGACCAAGAAATTGACAACTGCCAGATGTGGACTTCCTATTGAAGTTGCATCCTCCATAGTCACTGTCAGTGTATGCATAGAGATTGAAATCTCCTTCCTTTGGATACCATAATCCAAGTGCAGGCTTGCCCTTGAGATATCTGAATATCCTCTTGACTGCATTCACATGAGATTCCTTGGGGTTTGCTTGATACCTGGCACAAATACATACACCAAACATAATGTCAGGTCTACTAGCTATTAGATACATGAGTGGTCAAATCATAGATCTGTAATGAGTCTGATCCACTGATTTTCCTTTTGGATCTGGACCTATCTTCATCTTGGTATCAACAGGAGTTCTGATAGAATGACAATCTACAAAATGAAACTTCTTCAGCATGGTTTCCACATATTTTGATTGATTGATGAAAATTCCATCTGCTGTTTGTGGTACTTGCACTTCTAAAAAGAAAGTGAGTTCTCCCATTGCATTCATTTAGAACTTGGAATGCATGAGATCTTCAAAATCTTGGCAGAGTTGTTTGTTTGTTGAGCCAAAGATGATATCATCCACATAAATCCGGACTAGCAACATGTCTTTTCCTTTTCTCTTTCTGAACAGAGTCTGATCAATCTTTCCTCTTTCACATCCATTTATGAGCAGAAAAGATGGTAGAGTCTCATACCACTTTCGTGGGGCTTGATGAAGGCCATACAAAGCTTTGTCAAGCTTGTATACCCTGTGAGGGAAATCAGGTCTTCAAAGCCTGGAGGTTGACTCACATAGACTTCTTCAGCAATCTTGCCATAGAGAAAGGCACACTTCACATCCATTTGATACATCGTGAAGTTCATGGATGCAGAGTACGCAAGGAAAATTCCGATAGCTTCTAATCTAGCTATAAGAGAAAACACTTCCTCATAATCTATGCCTTCTTCTTGTGTGTAGCCCTATGCCACTAATCTTGCTATTTTTTTCAGATGACAATACCCCTATCATCAGTTTTATTTCTATATAGCCACCTGGTACCGATAGGGTATTGACCTTCGGGCAGATCTACGAGTTGCCATACCTCTTGTTTCTTGATGACGCTGCTCTTCCTGTATTGCCTCGATCTAGCTATTATCTTGAAGAGCCTATTTTATGTTCTTGGGTACTGTCTGACATAAAAAGCAAGAAAACAAATAGATGTTTGCAATACTTGACTTGCTTCTAGTCACCCGCTCATCTAGTTCACCAATGATGCTTGACACTGGATGATCCTTATGTATCCTGGTGATTAGAATTGAGTCACAAACAATCGATACATCAAGGTTGGAGACATTCAGATCATCATGGCAAGAGACACCTTCAGGTTGTGATATGGGAGAGTGATGAAAGTAATCAAAGGCTTCATTGGTTTCTGCTTAGGCATCTGCTACACTTTGAACATTGTCATCATTTTTATTCCTCTTAGTTTCAACTGGAGCAGTAGCTGGTACTGGATTCCTCACTTCATTTGATGGTTCATCTAAAGGAGTAGGTATAGAACTAGGACCAGCCTCAGTTGAAACACTTCGATGTTGTGGAGCTTGTCTTACAGGATCAGCTTGTAGAGGAACATCTTCATCTGGTTGATCAGTAGAAGTAGGAGGGATCATGGGAAAATAATCTCTTCTTGCTACTGTTCTGGAAGATTCAGCTGATTGTAGGTTACCTGCATATGACAAGTGGAACTGACCAAAAGATCTAGTAAATAAGTCAATATCAAACAACCATTCGGGACCATTGATTGATTTAGGAAAGGTGTGTTCCTTGAATTGAACATTGGTTGATTCATCAATGATGTTCAATCTAGGATTAAACACTCTGAAAGCCTTTGAAGCTGAGGAATAACCTACAAAGAATCCCTCATCATACTTTGGAGCAAATTTTCCAAATGATCTCAGGTGTTTAATATTGATACAAGACTACCAAATGACTTGAAGAATCCAATAAATGGTTTTCTTAGAAAAATATGTTCATAAGGTGTCTTATTGCTTTCTTTGACTATCAAAGTTTGATTTCGTTCAAAGCAGGTTGTGTTGACTGCCTCATCCGAAAAGGTAATAGGCGGTTTAGCATCTGCTAGCATCTTTTGTGCTGCGTAAATCAGTGTTCTATTTCTCCTTTCAGCTACCCCATTTTATTTAGGAGTTCTAGCTGCACTGAATTGATGCGCAATGCCTTTGGTTGTACAAAATGAACTCAGATCTCCATTTTTGAATTATGTTCCATTATCACTTTTGATTGATTTTACTTTATGATCAAGTTAGTTTTCAATCTTAGTGATAAAGTCTTTTATTATTTGTGATGCTCGTTTTTATGAAGTAAGAAGAAAACCCAAGTAAAGCATGGGTAATCATCAATGATCACCAAACAATACTGTTTCTTTCCAATGCTCATAACATGAGTTGGTCCAAAAAGATCCATGTGAAGTAACTTCAATGGAGTATTATTTGTGTTCACAAGCTTTGGTTTATGAGACCACTTGTGTTGTTTTCCTTTGAGACATGCTGAATAGTGGTTAATGAAGTGAAATTCCTTTTGAGGAAGACCAACTACATGGTTTCCTTTCACCAGTCTATTCATATTTTTGAATTTTGTATGTCCCAATTGTCTATGCCAAAGTTGTGACTCATCAAATAATGCCTTTGACACAAGATAGGTTTCTTCTTTGAGATGTGCAGAACTAAGGTCTAGGACATAGGTATTATTCTTCCTCGGGGTCTTCAAGACAACCCATTCTTCAGGAATTTGAAATCCTGTTAGACCATGAAAGGATCATACATGCTAATTCAAGAGGTGGATGGTTGTTCTGCTGGTTTCTCCCCAAGTCCAAGAAGAAGTGCACATAAAGAAGATCCTGCATAAGAAGAAAAATACAAGTGTCAGCTATCCGCATTTGTTAATGCGGATGACCAAAAACAAATGCTGACAAGTATTTGTTCATCCGCATTAACTAATGCGGATGACCAAACACTAATGCGGCTAATAGAAGACCAATGCTGATGAAGAGTTACTCATCCGCATTAGTCAATGTGGATGACAAAGGAGAAATGCTGATGAAGACTTAAACTAAGGGTAGTTTAGTCATTTTGTACAAGCAGTAAGTCAGCCTATAAATAGAATAGAAACCTCGTATGTGAGGTGTGATTTTTTTGAGTGACTTTTGTGTGACTGTTTACACAACCTTTGAGAATAGACAATTAGTATATACTTTGTTTTTCTCTCCTATGTTAGCTGTCTTGTTACTGTAGCTTGCTAAACCCTAGCATTTACTCTGTGACAGTTCATCTAATTAATACAAGAGTGTATTTATGAGTATATCAAGAGTTCTATGTTCATTGATTGCTTGATTCCGCCTTTCAATCATTGACTCAATCTT
>BJCO01636863.1:0-12510 GCA_018326465.1 Flaveria floridana
TTTTAAAAATTTTCTTATTATAACTCTTAAATTTAATTATTTTTTGTTTTAAAAAAATAACTTTTTAAAAATACCAATTTTAAATATTTCGTATTTTTTTAAAAAAGTCTTATGCTTTAAATAAATTTATTATTTTATCAAAAAATTGTTTATTTAGAAATAACATTAATAAATAGATCTCTTTATTAATTTATTAAATCTAAAAAAGTGTTAAATAGTATTATTAGTAATTAAAGTAATTATTTAATAGGAGAGAGAGGCGGGAAAATTTTGGTGAGAATGATTGTGGTGTTGACACGTGTCATCCCAGATACCTTTTTATTAGAATAGGAAGATTTTTTTTATAGTTTTACCTCCTATGAGCTAGTATAAAATTTAAGTGGGTGTTTTGGTAGTATAAATTTTTAGTGATTGTTTTGGTTGAATCACAACAACTTAAATGCTCTCCACTCTTTAAAATATTAAAAACTCTAAATATGTAAGAACCTAGCTTTTATGGATTACAATATCAAGTGCAAAGCAAAAAAACTCAAATTATGAGAGAACTACAAGGACGCGAGAACTCGAAGATGTTGATGAAGATTTTAACACGCCAGAACTTAGAGGTTCAGCGTGACAACCTCATGTTGTCTCGTGAGAACATCTAGATAGTATAAATAGATGTTTTCCCTTGTATTTTATTATGTTATTTCATTTTATAAAAGTGCTCTAATGGTGAGAGAGTAGACAGTTGTGTGACAGGCCGCTCGAGAGGAGCTCACCTCGAGTGGGTCGAGCTTAAACGATGTAAACTGATTTGGTATTGTAATCATTTGATTAATAATATCCTTTTGAGTTTGTTTAATGTTTGTTGATATCACACACGCACATATCCATCTTACTATGATTATCAACCGTAAGAATATGTGAATTGATCTTGATGAGGACTTTACATTGGAGATCAGAGCAAGATGTTGCTCTTGATACATAAATTTTCATTCCACAGTCATTCGTATTAAGCGTTAAACATGGATGTTGAAGATCTAAAGATTTGATCAAGTTTGGACCAGTTTCGAAAGAGAAGAAAGTGAAACCAAGGGTGAAACATGTGAAATTCTCTTTGTTACATGTTATATTGATGATCTGCATCATTACGCTCAATATCTTCGATTTTGATTGTTGGAAAATGAAGATTTGATAGTGTAGCAATGATTCAAACTCAAAAAGGTCAATTTTGGTTGAAGTTCTGTGAGAATAATTTCATCATGTGAAAACTTTTTAAAAATAACTATATTTTGTGAGAACATCTTTTATGAGAGAACTTTTCATGACAAAACTTTTTCATGTGAGAACGATAGGAAAACTTTTTCATGTGAAAACTTTTCATGAGAAAAATTCGCATGAGAAACTTTTCATGAGAAAACATTTTCATACGAGATCTTTCCATGAGAAAACTTTTCATGCGAGAACTTTTCATGCGAGAACTTTTCATGCGAGAACTTTTCATGCGAGAACTTTTTATGCGAGAACTTTTTATGAGAAAACTTTTCATAAGAAAACTTTTCATGAGAAAACTTTTTGATGAGAAAACTTTTCATCAGAAAACTTTTCATGAGGAAACTTTTCCATGAGAAACTTTTCATGAGAAAAATTTTTCATGAGAAAAATTCTCATGAGAAACTTTTCCTTGCAACATATTTGCAGTAGTAACCGTTATTAGCGAAAATTCTAATGCAAAAACTTTACAATGCAAAAACTTCACCATTCATGCAAAAACTATGTCTGATTATTTCAATTTTTGCAAAAAGTTTGGAAAATGAGAGAACATGATACAGATGCAAAAACTTGTTAGTATTTGACCAAGAGAGCGAACCGGATTACTCAAAGGTTCGCTGATCAGACCGGTTGGATCGGTCGTATCGGATTTAAGAATTGGTTGACGCTATATTATATATAGGTATCAAAAATATTACATTTATTATTATTAAAAAAAATCAAAACTTGTGAATTTCGTTCTTATGTCTAAAAGATTTAAATGATCCGAACCAAAATAATTGTTTGATTGTTAAGAAATACACATAACCACCTATTAGAAAACCTGTAAGTTTGCAAGGCTTTTAATCGAGAGGTTTTGTGATCAAACCTCTTCTGGGAATTTTTAAAACTTATTTTCTACTCTATTCGTTCTTTGAACCCTCTTTTATTGATCCCACATAACTCCAATGTAGAAACTAAGTGTAGTTTCCACTCCATATATTTGAAACCAAAGAAACTATCCCACGTCGGTAGAACTTCTAACCCAAAGTGTTCTCCTATTCTTATAAATTGAAAAGAGTGAAGATTTAAACATGATATGGGTGATAGTTGAACCCAATCTATTTAAAAAATTGATTGGCATTGTGAACTGACTGATTAACCGGAGGGCGGTCCAAAGACAGTGAAGCATACCTGAGTAGATAGCGGTTGGCGATTGAACTAGCAAGACCGGCTGTCTGGTTTGGTTTCTTAAATATGGGTTAAAAGGTTATCCGTTTGAGGTTAACCTTTGATGAGAATCAAAATAAATTTATTGGTGTATAAATATATTGAACGGGGTTAACTTTCAGCTAAGTGACACTTTTCGTTATCCAAAAGTGCTTTCCATTAAATAGTTCAAAATTAATATTTGACTCGACTCATTCAACAAGCTCCCAACCATTTTATACCTATGTAAGTCGTGCTAATTCTAAAAGATATTGTTTGAAAATGTGAAGAAAACTAAAAATGAATTAATTTTTTATTTTGAAAACTTAGAAACCGGTGTAAACTTTACTTCTATGGTTTGGTCAACTCTTCACGATTCACAAGTGTCATACATTTCGGGTATAACAATTTGTGGCAAATGAAAAATGAATGTATTTAAATTATTTGATTATCCTCAAATCAGTGAAAATTTAGGTTTTTATTTTAGACATAGTTATTAAAACATATAAATTAGAAGCCAAATTTATTTCAATATGTTTGATGTGCATTAAATAATAGGGTTGTTGGATTTTAATAACCAAAACTTTCATTTACCGACCTGGATTAATCCCAATTCAATAAAGTTTTGTAGACACTACTAACTTTGAACTTATTTTCTTTTAAAGATCCCTTATTAACTGACAGTTAACCCCCGTTAGTTTTTTGATGAAATTGTAAAAGTTATCTTAGAGGCAAATGCCAACCAAAGATCTCTCAGCATGCATTTTGAAGTGCAAGGAAGTTACTTCGGAATATTTGACAATGCACAAAGAAAATTCACTAAGTGTAAAATCTTCCAAAGCTAAAAGTGAAGTATTCTGAAGTTTCAAGATGAAGTCTTCCGAATTTTGAAGACTAATTTCTTCTGAACACAGAGATGACATGCTTTCTCTGACTTACTTTTGATAAAAGCTGAACAACTTTTTGCTGCCAGCTTTAAAGACTCACCGATTTATACAAGTTAGTGATTATCTCCATACTTTTATCATTGTACATCATGGTGTTTGTGTTTGTAACTTTCCATTCTTGTACTTTTATCCTTTTTGTAATACATTAGGATGTGAGCTATGGCATGTTATAGTCACTTGTCAAAAGACAATCTACCTTTTGAATTTACATTGATCTTGTTGTCTAGATTAGTGTCCAGTTGACATTCAAAGTATTTCTGGTTGTAAGATGTTGTATAAAATGTCTCATGTAACCAGTCTCAGGACTAATCCTTGTAACCATTGTAAAACACTTTAGAATAATATAATTCACTCCTTGAAAAAACAATACTTGTTTGTTCTTCTGTGTTCTTACTTTTGTTTTTTGTTTCTTTTCCTGGTTCCCTATTTAATGTATTAAGTGTTATTCTCTAACTTGTGAAACTATTGCATAACCATAACCGGTCCTGCGATTGGTACCAATGCTTTTAAGGCTCTTGATTGTAAGATCTCATCATCTTTATCACTCTTCAGTTTCATAGAACACTTACTTGCTCAAATGGTAGCACTTACTAAGATTAATATGGAAACTGACACCATGACTAAATCTCCATTGATCACTCCTGATGACTTTGATTCTCAGTGTATGAGGATGGAAGGTTTTATCAAGTCATAAGATAGCAGGATATGCAGATCTGTAGTTTCAGGACCTCATATCCCAATCACTACTTCAGCAATTGCTGAAGGTGGGATGATACCAAAGGACGTGGCTGACTATTCTGAAATAGATTGGAAGAAGATTGGCATAGATCAGAAGGCCATGACCACTCTTCAAATTGCTATTCCTAATTATATTACAGAGGATTCAAGAAGTGCAAGACTGTTAAAGAACTCTAGGATGCACTAAAGCTGATTTATGAAGGGTCAGATTAAGCTAAGGAAAAAAAGAAGGATATCATGAAGTAATAGTTTGAAAACTTCACCTTCAAGACAGGTGAAATTATAACTTAACAATACTTCAGGCATTTGATATTGTATATACTCTGGTGGATGTTAGTGTGAAACTTGAGAATAGGAACATAGTGAGAAAGTTTATGTTCTTTCTTCCAAGAGAATGGGCACACTACTATGTGGCCATTTAGAGAACTAAAACTTCTCTACCCTCACTCTCACTGAGATGTATAGAATCCTGAGCAGTTACTAGATGGAGATGAACACGCAAAATCCATCTCACAACTTATCCAACACCTAAAAGAGTTCAGCCCTTCATGTGGTTGAAAGGGATAGTAGAGAACCACAATATCATCTCATCTGCTACCCTGGCAACTCATAAAAGGGTCCTTTCAAAACCTTCAAGGAGACACCAATGGAAAGCTACACTCAAGGAAGCGCATTCCAAGAGCCAAGCTCATCTTAAGCCTTTGTATCTTCAGATGTAAGTTGTGCCAAATTTCTCTTCACTTTTGAAGACCTGGACTGCATCTATCCAGATGATCTAAAGTATATCTAGATAGTCCAGTAGATGGCTCTTCTCACTGATAGAGCCAAGAAGTTTTATAAGAGAACCTAAAGAAAGTTCCCAAGCAATATATCCAGTAAAAAGTTTGGACTGGATAAAAGCAAAGTAAAGTGTCACAACTGTACCAAAATGGGCCACTTTGCTAGGGGGTGTAAAGAACCAAGAATTAATGGTGGCAAAACACAATCTAGGTCAAACTACACTGAGTGAGCTCCAAAGATTGAGAAGCATAACCAACCAAAGTAGCAGAATGCAATTGCTGTTGAAGAAGCATGCTTTGACTGGAGCTTTCATGTAGAAGATGTCTCTTCAAACCATGCCTTGATGCCATACCATAATGAAACCAAGGTAATGGAACATATTTATACTCTTAAATGCAGTGCTAAAGTGAACATGTATAGATCCTATAACTTGGAAATTAGATATGATCTTAAGCCCTTGAACATCTTAAAAGCTAATTTTAAAAGAGTAGAAAAAGACTATTAGCTTAAAATAGAAGATTTAAAGAAAATCATTTCTACCCTAAAACATGAGCACACAAATTACAATACTCAGATCAAAAGACCTTCTTACCAAGTTAACTAAATGCCAAGCTGAGCTTGTGATCAACAAAGCAAGGGTAGAAAAATATAGTCTTAAAGAGTAAACCTTCAAGAACATCATATATTCATCCTTGCATGCAAAGACTTGTTATCAAAATAGGAAGCAACTAAGGTCAAGTGAAATAGCTCCCGCACACACATTATATCAGTTAGATCTCCAAGGTCTGAAAGTTGTGAAGATAAGCTACCTCTCATTAATCCCATTCAAGAGGAAGATGAATATGAATAGGATATAGTGAATGATGAACCAGAAGCAAGTGAAAATGTTCAATCTAAGAATGGCCACTATATTCCTAGAAAAAAAGCAACTAGGGATGGCTTGGTCTACAAGAAAGAACTTGATTAGATCAATGAAAGTGCAGGAGATCAAGTCCACCTTCAACCCCAGGCAAAAAACAAGTCTTTATCTCTGCTGCGTTTCAGGTGAGAAAGACTGAGGACTTAACAAAGGACTCTAGTACTAGGGGTCCTAGTTCAAGTCCAAGCCATCCTGATCAAGAAAAGAAGGTTGAACAAATGTGCACCACTACTGCACAAGTTTAACCATCCAACTCCAAAGGCAAGCTTCACCCTTAAAAGCATGTTGCATCATCTAATAAGATGAAGAAGGAGATGGAAAGAGATCAGGATCAACCTTCTACTCAGAACAAGACTTTCAGAAGTAAGCCTATTAAATTCATCATGTGTGATGGTATAACTTATTATGCTAAGAATTATATCTAAAATCCTAAGAGTACCAACCACATGAACAACAAGAATACTTATGGGAAGAAAAAGAAAACATATTCGAAAGGAAAATCACTTTCCTTCGGGAGCTCCAAGATGAAGAAAAAGAAGATAGGTGGAAAACTATTTTCAGAATCAAGTTTGGTCTCTAAAGAAAGGAATGCTTTTGAAGCACTGAAGTCTACTGCAGTGGATGCAAAAGCTTTTGAAGGTTCAGTATTCTAAACTTTTAAAGTCATAAAAACTTCCAAAGTTTTGAAAGCCAAGTCTAATCTTCCAAATATGGTATGGAAGATGAATGAAGGCCATGTGACTGAAGTTTCTTTATCAACAACAACCAAATATCATCTAAGCTTGTATATAGGATCAATAAATATTGATCTATCTTTAGTTTATCTTGATAAGCCCAAGACTAGCAAGGCTTGAGTTTACAAATGTAACTAACCATCTTTTTTTATATACAGGAACAACTAAAGACCAAGAGAAATGTATGGATAATTAATAGTGGTTGTTCTAGGCACATGACAGGTAATGGTTATTTGCTTTAAGATTCTAAGAAAATTGATGGATGGCCAGTTGCTTTTGGAGTAGAGTCAGGTAGTTACATTACTAGTATGGTCAAGGTCATAAATGGTAAGATTAGAATTAAAAAGGTAAACTTTGTCAAAGATCTTGAGTATAATACTTTGTGTGTATCTTAGTTTTATGACTAGAGACATAACATGCGCTTTACTGAGCATGAGTGCATTGTTCTCAATCCTGGAGTGAGCATTCCTCAAGGGCATATCCTACTCAGAGCTTTCAGGAAAGGGAACATGTACAAGATGGATCTATAAAAAAAACTCATCTTCAGGAGAAGTTTTTTGCTTTCAATCTAAAGCTAACAGTGATGAGTCTTTCCTTTGGTATAAAAAAATATACCATGTAAACTTTAAGAACATGAATAATCTGATTAAGAATGATTTAGTAACCAGAATGCCAAATAAAGAGTATAAAAGTGATGACCATTGTGTTGCATGTCTAAAAGTAAAGCAACACAAAATGTCACACAAGCCAAAGATAAATAACTCTATCATTACTCCGCTTCACTTATTACACATGGATCTCTTTGGCCCCACAAGTGTAATGAGTTTAAATAGAACTTCATACTTCCTTTTGATTAGAGATGATTTCACAAGATTTAGTTGGGTCTTATTTCTTAGAAGTAAGGATGAGACCCTTAAAATATTGAAGTCTTTTATTCTAAAAATTTAGAATCAATGTGATCACAATGTTAATATCATAAGATATGATCAAGGAACTGAACTAAAGAACTAATTCCTTGATATATTTTATGAATTAAAGGGTATTACAAGATAATATAATGCTCCTAGAACTTCTCAACAAAATGGTGTTGCTAAAAGAAGAAATAGGACACTTATTGACACTGCAAGAACCATGCTTTCTGACTCTAAACTACCCATCACCTTCTGGGCAGATGCACTCAACACTACTTGCTATGTGTAGAACAGAGTCTTAGTAGTCGAAACTCATGGTAAGACACCTTATGAACTGGGGCACAAAAGGAGACCTTTTATTGGTTTCTTCAGGTCATTTGGTTATCCATGCACCATCTTGAATACCAAAGATCACATAGCCAAATATAAGAAAGTAGATGATGGACACTTCTTTGTATACTCTTCCTAAGCTAATGCTTATAGAGTATACAATCTCACAACCAGAGTAGTTGAGAAGTCAGCCCATATGACTTTCAGTGAACACAGTCCAATTGTGAATGGTTTTGGTCCTAATTGACTATTTGATCTTGATTTAGTTACCAACTATTTTAACAAATCTTGTAAAAAGTTTTAGGAACAATAAGTAATACATATGCAAGAGATCCTGATCCAAGATTTAAGCTGAGAAGACCAAATGATAGAATCCCTTCAACTCAAGTGGTAACAACACTGCATGCGGAAATCCTATAAGCACAACCATGACAAACTCTTAAGATAATATGTTTGAAGTGTCTACAAATTTCAGCAATGAGGCATAAAAATCAAATGATGGGATTTCCAATACAGGGGAAGATGGAGATGGTTAAAGTGATCAAGAATACCTTGATGATGATAACCTCTCCATTGAAGACAACATCAATGATGGCACACACTCTCTAGATCAAGTCACTCTTAATAAGTGTGCTGATGTGGTAGGTGCAACTCAATCACCAGATCTAAATTTCTCTAATTTAGATCTATCAAAGCAACTTTGGTGATTCCTCAGCTGAGAATCTACAAGTCACATCCTACCACAAATATCATTGGAGATGTTGAGACTAGGGTGAGAACAAGAGGACAAACCTATGATAAAAATGTTTATCTGCACTATTGCTTCTTGTCCCAGATTGAGCCAAAGAAAGTTGATGAGGCTCTGAAAGATAAAAGCTAGGTTGAAGCAATGTAGAAGGAACTGCTTCAATTCAAATGACAAGGTGTTTAGAACCTATGTCCTCTTACTTATGGGAAGATGCTAATAGGTACCGAGTGGGTTTTGAGGAATAAGAAAGATGATAGAGGTCTTGTCATCAAGAACAAAGAAAGACTAGTAGTCCAAGTGTACACTTAAGAGGAATGGATTGACAACGTAGATTTCTTTGCTCCTATAGCAAGACTTGAAGCTGTAAGGATATTCTTTGTTTTTACTGCATAAAAGGATTTCAAGCTCTATCTAATTGATGTCAAGTGTGCATTTTTATATGGTGTGATAGATAAAGAAATCATCTATCACCCCATATAAAGAAATTATCTTCATTAGTATGGTACTAAATGAGATTTAAAGTCAAGTTTTTTTTACCAAAATTATAATTTGTTATGGTGGTGACATGGATAATCCTAAGTGGCATCTAGGTGATGATGACATGGACATGATAGAAATTAACCATGTGGCATATAGAGATTTTGCTTTATTAGATTCCATTAGATTAGATATTTTACCATCATTGTACATCCATCACCACCCAAAGCTATTACCATGTCATGAACCCTCATAAGCATTTTCATAAAATACGTTATCATCATTGCCCCGTCATGGTACACTTGTCATAATCAACCCATCCTAACGATACCATCCTTATCATCAAGTTACTATCTCCTTAACTCCATGTTTTAACTCAATCTTCATCAGGAATCATCATCATCGCCATACAAACATTACCACCACAGAACCATTTCCCATACTTATGAAGATTAACATCATAACAATATAATTCAACACCATCATGGGAATAAAAGTATTACCATAGCTAATACCAACACCATCACCATTTAAACATCATCTTCATCATGATACAACCCTCTGTACTACCAAGATACCATTGCCATATTCGTTCAAACATCATTTTTATCATGTTGTAACTATATCATGAACATTAATACTGCTTAAGAACCATCATCATCATCATCATCATCATCATCATCATCATTTAAGCATCATCATCATAGTTCTAATATCGTTATCATCATCCGAAGATCATCATCATCATCATCCAGGCAACATCACCATCATCATCCTTTAGCCACCTTCACTACCGAGACACCATCACTACTCTCACGTACCTGATTTCAGTCTAGAAAGTCACTAGAAATCATCAAACTCAGATTTGAGAATGGTTATGACCCCATACAGTGGCCATCATACCAATGTTGCGAACACTTTGACTTGCTAGAGCCATGATAGTGGCACACGTAATGCTTATTGATGCCTATGCTATGTTCTTGAACTTACCATTATCATTAGATTAAGGCTATAAGAACCATCTCCGCCACCTCACATTATCAAGAACCTCACCGAGAGCAACCGATTGGCGAGGTTGAATTGGAAAAGAAAATGAGTGTAACAAGTGATAGTCTTGCTTCTATGGTCATCATCATGGCCTGAGCAGGCTGCTGGAGCCCCGACTACAGTCGCAATAGTCGTCAGAGGGTGAAAGAAATCCATTTGAGGTTGCGGCTAAAGGACTTAGGGTTATTTGAATAACTTTCATCTTTTGTCATAACGATTTCTCATAACCCACCCATAACAATTAAAACTTCAAGATATCATTTATTGCTTTAATCAACATGTTATATATTAACATATTATTAGTACTATTATCATCTTACTGGTTAATTTTATTAAAAAAAATTCATGGTGTAACATACTTTAAATAGTATATATATAGGGTAAGGATCTTTTCATAATTTCTAAAGATCACAAGAACTGCAAGAACTCATCCTAGCAATTGATTTATATAAATTTTATATTATATATGTTTTATAAGAAAGGGTATTTAGGTAATTAAACTTAGTCAATTAATTATTTTCTAAAAATCACAATCTCTCTCTAATATTAATCCATAAATTTCTTTTCATTCTAGTTTTAGATTTTTAAATTCATTAACCCTATTCAAAGCTTCATTACCCTAAATAAAAATCATATACACAAACCTATGTAGCCACAATCCTACACCATTGTCATAGCAAGTAACACTTTTAAATTCATAGATATAGTCAAAAACCCACATTCAATCTCTATTTCATTTGTTATGCCCACTGATTTACCTAAATGAATTATTTACATTTTTGCAAAAATCCATTTGATAGTCAAAATGATGGTATCCATTGTGTCCGATGACAGAGGGAGAAGACAGTTTGTTGATTATATTGGTTGGTGTACGGTAGTGATGGGTTCCTTGTTTTGATAGTGTTAACCAGTGACATTTGGTGAGTGGCGTTTGACAACATGTGGTTTAACAATAACACTAATACTACAACTTTGATTTACGTGTATGTAAATCAGCATACATGTTGAGTCTTGATCTGATTGAACTATTCTGATAGCAAGATGAAGATGAATATAAGATGAAAATGATAGTGTGGTTCTAATGATGAAGAGGTATGAAATGATAAATATGGTGTATAAAGTTTGTTGATTTTAGTAGCCTGTGTTCAAAAATGTTAGAAAAGGTTAGATCGGTTTCATATTTTATAATTAATATTTTTTTAGTTTATATTAACTATAGACAATGTTACATAAATGTTATGGGAAACAACCGAATGATTTTGTGACTCTTCTAGGTTCCACTTGAGAAGATCTCGTGGTGACAGATTATTGGATCATTATAGAGGCTGGTGCAACCAAAACTATTTCACTTAGTCAATTTTGGTTCTACATTCAAAGGCTTCCGAAGCTGAGTATGAGAACTTTCGAAGTTTGAAGAGTTATTCCGAAGACAAGTGAAAGATCAACTTCCGAAGACAAAGAAGTCTCCAAAGCCTCGGAAAAAGCAGTCTTCCGAAGTATAAGTGGCTTCGGAAGAAGTTATTCTTCCGAAGCAATTTAACCTTCGGAAGACACTCCTATAACCAGTAGACATAAGTATGGTCTCTGACACTCCGCTGCAGACCTCTGATACAGCATGACTTCTTCCTAAAAAACCATGTAGTTGACCATACTTTATTCTACTATTTACCTTTTTATGATAGTATATGTTACCAACCTTAGTTGGTGACAAAAGGTAAGTCAGGGACATGTCCTGACTACCAAATCTCAAATAAAATATCTTAGATACCTTAACCTATAGTCTTGTAGTATAGGCTTTTGGTTATAGGTTTCCAGCTGGTATCAAAGTATAACCAGCTGTAGGTAGTATTATATATGTAGTTCTCATTGTAACTCATTAGACAGAGATTGTGCTTGCAAGAGTCTTGTAATCCTTTGAGTTGAGAATCAATATATAAAAGGATGTTGAAAATTTATTTCCTGTGTTCATTATCATTTGTTACTTATTATATTGTGTTCAACTCTTGTTAGACTCGTTCTGAGTGTTGTTCTAGGTGAGTTTGAGAGAAAACAACTTGTTAAGTGACTAATACCGATCCTGAAATTGGTATCAGAGCTTTGTTTGGCTCTTGATTGTGTGATCTAACCATCCAAATTAACTTGTTTTTCACTCCTCCCTACAACCCACTCACTCAAATGGCCGCTCTCACTAAAGCTGATATGGAAACTGGTACCATGACCAAGTCCCCACTGATCACCCCTGAAGATTTTGACACATGGTGCACAAGAATGGAAGGCTTCATCAAGTGTCAAGACTCTAGGATGTGAGACTCCATTGTTAATGGTCCTTTCATACCAAGCACTACTTCTGCTACTGGTAATCGTATTATTCCAAAAGATATGGATGATTACTCAGAAGAAGATAGGAAAAGAATAGAGCTTGATCAAAGGGCTATGA
>BJCO01636864.1:0-19202 GCA_018326465.1 Flaveria floridana
AAATTTTCTTATTATAACCCTTAAATTTAATTATTTTTGGTTTTAAAAAATAACTTTTTAAAAATACCAATTTTAAATAGTTTGTATTTTTTTAAAAAAGTCTTATGCTTTAAATAAATTTATTATTTTATAAAAAATGTTTATTTAGAAATAATATTAATAAATAGATCTCTTTATTAATTTATTAAATCTAAAAAAGTGTTAAATAGTATTATTAGTAATTAAAGTAATTATTTAGTAGGAGAGAGAGGCGGGAAAATTTTGGTGAGAATGATTGTGGTGTTGACACGTGTCATCCAAGATACCTTTTTATTAGAGTAGGAAGATTTGTTTAACAGTGAGTTAGATATTTTTTGTTTTAAAATTTTTCATTATTTCTTCATTTATTAATCTGAATACTTATTAAACTTAATATAGAGAAATGTTAAAATTTAGTTTTCGTAAATTTTTATTTTATTTTTTGGTATATATCCTTATTTGAATTTTTAGCATTCATTGTAAGCAATGGCGGAGGATAGTGGGGGCTAGGGGCCCGCCACCCTCTTATTTTTTTCATCGATAGTGTTAAATTTAGTGTAAATTTTAGTCCGTTAGTTTAAATTTTTTGTCAGGTAGTGTAAATTTTTATATAAATATCGAGTTCGCCGCCTCTAAAAAAATTAATTTCGCCCCCGTCCCTTACGTGGATTTTTAAGCTCCGCTACTGATTGTAAAAGCCTTATTTATTTTTTCCTATCTAATCAAATAAAACTTCTAATGCCAAATATGTTTCTTCATTTATGTATTAAACTAGCTTTAGTAAACCTGTATATTACACGGGTTGAATAAATAAAATATTAAATAGAAAAAATATTATAAAACGATATAATAAGACATGATATTATTGGAATTATGTATGTGTAATAACTATAAGTAATAAAATAATGATATGAACTTTTTAAAATTTTTTGTTTTTTTCAAAGATAAATTAAATATTTTTTTCAAAATAATGATTTAAAATTTTTTAATTTTTAAAAATGTCCTTACTATAACTTCCTATTTTAATTATTTTTTATAAAAAAATCACTTTAGAAAAATTAATTTTAAAATATTACGTTAAAATAGTTTGTTTTTTAGAAAAAAATTCTTTTTATATAAAACTATTACTATAGAAATTACATTATTAAAAAGATATATTTATTAATTTATTAAAAAACTAATTATAATGTGAAAATATAAAAATAAATAATATTATTAATAATTAATATAGTTATTTAATATAAAAGATAAGCAGAAAAAGTTTGATGATAATGAATGTGATGGTGAATTTGCTTTTATTAGAGTCAAAAGATATATACATAATACTTGCTTTTAAATTAAGTGCATAGATGGTCAATTTGCACGGTTAAGCTCTAATGAATAACCTTTAAAAGTGAACTATGAGAGGGAAGAGAGATGGAGGGGCGAAAGAGGGACTTTGATTGAAATCCTTTCGAGCAGGTCGTCATGGAAGGACAGGTTGCTTGTCATGAAAAGGTGTCAAGGAAGATGGTCTAAACTCGAAACTACTTTGCAAGATGCATATATTTATTTTCTAGGGAATACTAGGTGGTTTTTGATCATATACATATAGGTAGAGAAATGTGTAATAATCAACGCAAGTAATCAGGTGAAAATAATTTTATATGTTGATCTGGTCCCGAGGGTTCATATATTTTTACCCTGTAGTGTACTAATGTCGCTTTTGATTGTGTAATAAATAATGCATTTACCGTAAGGATTCCAATATAGCACAACTAGAATTGAACAGTGGAAATATTTACACTTTAAATGTCAGTAGCAATAATATCAAATAATATAAAGTTAATGTTTAAGAAATAGAAATTAGAAATCGAAAATATATGAATTGGTGCCGGGCCGAGAATATGGTGGGCCGGTTAACGATATGGATTAACCCACTTTAGTTGTTATAAATTATGATTATAAAGCATTATTGAATGTGATTACGTCATCATATTTATGTGTAACATCAAAAATATTTCTTTATAATACTATCTAGGTAGAAGAAAATCTTTATAGGAGGCGATTATAATGGACAAATTAGTAAGCATATGGATGATGTTCAATCGCTTCATAGGAGTTCTGGTTTTGATGATAGGAGTAAATCTAGTAGGAACCTTCTAGACTTTGTAGTGGCATGTGAACTAGGTATTATAACCTTTTTTTTTTAAAAAAAGAATCACGTCTGCTTACTTTTAGCAACAAAGGATGTAACACGTAAATTAACTATCTATTGATGGGACGAGGAGATTGACGATGTTGGAGGGAGTGTAAGGTTATACATGCGGAGACAGTAATGCCTTAACAGATCGCATATATAGTCATGAGGCAAATTTTGAACAACGAGCGCGAGTAGAAAAAGATTTGGCCAAGGATACCGCAGGAAACTTCAAGGGCAACAACATAAGAGTGTTTAGAAACAAGCTAGATTAGAATGACATCGACTGATGGGGATACAAATTGGATGTGGGAGGCCATGGAGGCTACTATTACACATGTGGCAGAAGAGACTCTCGGGGTTAAAGGGGAAATACATATGGGCATAAGGAGTCATAGTGATGGAGTGAAGATCGAGGTTTAGAATAAAATAAAAGATGAATTAGTGAGTTTTAAGGAGCTTTAGGTGCATTGATGAGGAAGGGCTAGTGGTATTGAGATAGAAATATAAAAATCACCAAAACGGAAGTGAAGAAGATGGTGAAATAGGCAAAAAAACACATCCTAGCTATAGACAGTGTATGAACTCTTGAAAACAAAGGAGGATAACATGATATGTCCAAGATTCATAAAAAAAGGAAGGAGGCAAGATTTAAGGGCCGTGAGGTTCATTAAAGGAGAGGATTGACGAGCTTTAGTCAAGGAGCATAACATATCAAGTTGCGACTGCAAAGCTAATTCCTCAAATATTCTTTTTACGGTGGGATGAGTTATCAAGAAGAAAGAGACAACCACACTTTGCCAAGTCGACAATGGGATAGCTACTACTATTGGCATATCACACAGGTAGAGGTGAGGATGACACTCGGAAACTTTTAAAAACTTTTATAAAAATATTAATAATTTTATTAAATATTCTTTTAGATATCTAAATTATCTAAAAATCCAATATTTCTATTTAATATTTAATAGTTTATTAAAAAATGTTTTGGATAATCGAATAATTTGGATATTCAAATTTTGCGAACACTATTTGAATTTGAAAATTTTGGGTATTCGAAAGTTAGATATCAGAGTTTTCCGATATTAATTTGGTTTTGGAATTTCAGATAATTTGGGTTCGATTTCGAATTCACATGTTTTTGCACACCCGTAGAAATAGCAAAGATAATGGGTCTCAACACTATACAGATTGTAAAATGCTTGGGAGAGGAATGAGTAAAATGGCTAACTATTTTGTTCAACCTTATTTTCAAATCTGGTAACGTGTATGATCAGTTGATGATTTGTGTAATAGTTTCTCTAGATATGTATAGAGTAGACACTTAATGTTATGAGAATTATAGAGTTATTAAGCTACTAGCTCATACTATGAAATCATAAAAGAGAATAATAGAGAAGAATTAAAAGAAAGGCTCAGGTTATATTAGACGAATTTAGTTTCATTCCATTATGGTCAACTATAGTAGCTATACATATCAAGGAGGATGATGGATGTCTATATACAGAATAAACATGGTTTGCATATGGTGTATATTATTCTAGAAAAGACATACGTCAATATGCCACATACACTGATTCGAGATAGCCTAGAGGGTAAAAGGGTCCTGCAAAAGTATATAAACATAATTAGAAATATATATTGAAGGATTGAAACTAACGTATGTGGGCATGTGGGCGATAATATTCTTTTTTAAGAAGGTAGGACTCCACGAAAGGTTCCTATTGAATCCTTTTCTTTTTATAATGGTTCTGGATGAGCTGTCAAATTCGATTCAGAAAATAATTTAATAGTGCATGCTTTTTGCAGATGATATTGTGTTAGTTGCGATAACACAAAGTCTTAATGTGCAGCTAGAAGAGTGTTGAGTTGCTCTTGAGGGCAATGGTCCAAGAATTAGTTGCTCGAAGATTGACTACCTTTATTGTGACTTTAGTGGAGCACGCGATGATGATGACATTAAGATCACCATCAAGAGTAAAGTAGTTCCTCAATAAACTACATTTAAGTACTTAGGCTCATTTATGCTGAGTGATGGGAAATAGATAACTACATAACACATCGAGGAAGGCAATCTCGGGGGGTATTGCGTGACAAGAACTTTTCAACTATGTTAGAAGGAAAAATTTCATAGAGTGGTAGTTTGATCTGTTATGTATATGAAACAGATTGTTAGGCCATTGAAAAAGATAAATGCGTGAAAATGGAGGTGATAAACATGAGGATGCTCGGGTGGATGTATGGATACACAAGCCTAGAGTGCATTAGTAATAGGGTTTTTTAGATATATGTTAGTTGTGATTAGTATAATGGATAAGATAAGAAAGAGCAAATTAAGATGGTTTAAGCATAGAGTGCATTAGTAATAGGGTTTTTTAGATATATGTTAGTTGTGACTAGTATAATGGATAAGATAAGAAAGAGCAAATTAAGATGATTTAAGCATATCAAAAAGAGAAACATAATAGTACTAATTAGGATAGTAGAACCATCATTATGAGGGAGGATGGGTAATTAAAGGCAAATCAACTAACTTTGGGATGAGAGGGTAGACAAGATTTGTTAGAGTTGTACCTCTCTAAGGATCGACATGATCCATGATAGAAGTTTGTGGAGACATTGAATTAAGGTTAATGATTTTTAGGGAAGGAAGCAGATATGTTTTAGCTATGCATTAGGTTTTAGATTTCCCCTAATTTTGTAGTGGACTTTTGTATGCTATTGTCTTAGTGTATTTATGTCTTTGAATGTTTTCTGGTGTTACAAATGTTGCTAGCTATTAGTTTACCATGTGTTATCTATATGTTATTGTCTTAGCTATTTAGCTCCATGTATTTCATTGGTAGCTTCCTATGGCATATATATATTTCTACTGTGTGTTTGTCTATGGTTTCTTTTAGAGTCGAGGGTGTTTCTTTCTATGTATATACTTCTGCTATGTGTCCGTCTATCGTTCGTTCCGGAGCCGAGTGTCTTTTTGAAATAGTCTCTTTATCCCAGGATCGAGGTTAGTTTTGTCTACATTACAACCTCTTAAAACCTCACCAAGAATCTTACTATGAGTGGGATTTACTAAGTATAATTGTTTACTACTTGTTAGTTCGCAAGAAATATAATTACAAAACAAAAGTACATTTATTGTATATATAGAGAATATTGGATTTTACCTCTTTCCCATAAAGCAGCCTAGACACTTGCTTTTTGTGGGTCAAACAAAAGAATGAGATCACAGAGCAGCCACGTACTATCATATGCTCAAAATCAAAGGCAGGTGTTTGAGCTATGGTGGTCAAAGTAAACAACTAGCTATTGATATGGATGTTGCTCCCTAAGATTTTTGTTGATCATGAAATGACACAATATACTCGTTTATGTTATTAAACTTGGTTAAAGTGCCATATTTTTGTCATTTTAGATGACTATAATGTAGATGTTGCCGGTGAAAAATCAGAAATTACGGTTATAGAAAACATTTGAGGAAGTACGTTATGTTGCCGTATTGATAATTTATAAAAATGGAAAAACTTGATAACTTTAATGATTAAATTGGTACGGATGAGGATAAATAACAAGAAAGACACGTTGTTATTTTATGATATTATTCTTTGAATTTAAATAAGATTATGGTTTGTGACCTAAAAGCTGTCTGTATATTTTATTGACAATTCTAAAAGGTGTATAAAAGGTTAAAGTTTTAGGTTTTACTTTTACTTTTTATGAAAGAGGTTGCCATGAAAGTCAAAAATGTATTCTCACTTTGTAATGTGTCTTTAGCAACGGCATATTCCTTACATTTTTTTTATTTCTTGGTAGAACACGTGAGTATTTTGACACTATTGTAACTTTTAGTGACACTACTTCTAAATGCCACTAACAGTTGCCTTGTAGTGTTTATAGTGAATTAACTGTTTTTTTTTACCGTAAGGAAACCTGTGCTAAAATTCATCATATGCAGTTGCCTTGTTCGTCACCACTTAGCAAAAAACTTATAAAAATCAGCTCTGTAAACTATAATATTTTCCCTTTTAGGCTGTTCTGATCGAAAATACAATATTTATATTAGGTAAGTTTCAATGAAATATTAATCCATGGTAACTTCTTTAATTTAATATTATATAAACACACAACATTGACACAAATTGAACCAACGTCGTACTTTTTTCACCTCTTAGCCACCTTTGAGAATTCGTACATACACAAGAACCAGTTACCAGAAAACTAGTGAATAAAGGTAGAAAAGTAGTTAAAGTTAAATTCGAGCGTAGACCTTAGCTAGCTGACACAGGCACTTACGGCTTACCGCTTCGCCACCCCTCATGCAACACACAATTGGATCATGACCGCTTCCGCTCAATCTCATTCTTTTGTTTAACCACATAAAGCTAGTGCCTTTAATTAATCTCATGAGGGTTGAAGTGGAGGTCTTGTGAACGGAGTTGGATAATATATATATATATATAGCTGTGTGGTTTGTGTTATCGGACAACTGATGGATGGCTTGTGGTGCTGCATGGTTTTAATAGATTTTTAGTTGAATATACGTATGACCTTAATTACACCTTTAATCTCCAAAATGCCATTTTAATTTTACTTGCCGGCCTTTTGTCCATATTTGAATTTCTGCAGCCTAGATGAGTTGAATATAATGGTCGATTTTATATACGGATCATGCGAAACATATTTAACATCTCAGAACGAAATCTATTCGATCTTTAATTGTTATATATAATATGATAAAAAGCGTGCATCAATCAAAAGGTAGAATATAATTATATTTTAAAGTTAATGATTGGTATATATTATTCATAAGAAAGATAAAATTAAGTAAGTTATATATCATCACACATGCAGGCATTTGCATTGGTTGAGCTTGTGTACCAGCTGATAAGATTAGACTCTGAGGTTAAGAAAAGATATTGCATTAGAGCCATGTCTAATCGGTAACCACATAACCATCGACGGTGGCAGGTGATTGCATATGTTGGTGTGAAGTCCAAGATGGATGCCTTTGAAGAGGAAGATGGAAGATGCATATTAATCTGATAAGAAAATTCAATTAGAGATGATTCGTAATAACTGTGTAATTACTGATGTATATATATTCTACATATGAATCACCTACATATACATCATACTTTGGTAATTCTTTTATGTTTATTGCTACTGTTGTGAGCTTGAGAAACTAATTTTAATAACATGTCATGGTGGTCATAATTGTTTTGTGATTCATATTGCTTTGGTCCACCATAAATTCCATGGTATTTTCTCAAAGCGTGTATAAAGAAGAGATTATAGAACCTGTAAGCAGCTTATCGGATGATCTTATCCATAAATCCAACCTTTTATGACCATTAAACACTCAATAGTAACATATGTTTTGTCATCAAGATGGAGGTTTATTTGAACATCAATGTCATATCTCAATTTCTCAATTAACCACATTAATATCCCTTCTCCCCTAACATCTGTCACTGGATGACGTTAGCCCTTTATTCACAAACGGTTTGTGTGTTTTCAAACAAGTATGGATAAGATTTCAGATGGTGTGCGTATAGCTGGCCGCTTTTTTGAAAATAATTTAAACTTTTGACAAATTATTATCAATCCAAATCCTTTATGGATTGAATCTAGACCGATAATAATGTATATATATGAGCAATCGACAGAAACAATATTACTTTGTTTAAAACCAAAACACAGTGAATTTCAATGGATTCACTATTTTTAAATGCTCTTATTATATAGAAACGGACCTAAAAATTGTTGGGTCGGGTCGGATTAGTTCGTCATATTATAAAAGTGATACAATAACAAAAAACATTATCATTAGGATTTAAATAGTTCTCTATGAGTTTTTATTTTTTGAAAACGTTGCATTACGTTTTCGACATAAGCTTATTTAAATTTTTTTTTGCAATATAACAAGTGCAATCATCCATGTATCCATTATCCATCTAATTACGCAACTCCGTCTTCACATGCTTCATTGAAAGAAATTTCTTTAAAAAACTAACCAGTTGATTATCGACAATCCCTTAAGTGACAAGTCTTTAGTTTTGTCTTTCAATCGACAACTCATCATTCTACCTCTTGATTGTTGAATGCAAATTGCAAGTTCATTTTTTAGGTTTTTTTTTAGAGTAGGCTAATTTATTTAATTAATTCATTGATTTTATGAGCATTTGGTGGGAGTGAGCTTATTTAGTTATTTAATTGATTAACTCATAGACTTATTTTTGGTTTTATATGTATTCTTTTATAATTAATGGAATCACCATCCAAAAATACAATCATGCCACTCAAAAAACTCGTACATACGTCTCCATATACACATGAAAATTCACAGTATTCTTGTGACTGCAGTTCGTTCAAACTAAGTCCGCTCATGTCAACCTAGTTATAAATTAATTTTATAGTTGAGTTTGTATATATTTAAAGTATATTGGACTGTTACCTCTTTCCCGTAGAGCAACCTAGCCACTTGCTTTATGTGGGTCGAACAAAAGGATGAGATCATTATATGCTCAAAATCAAAGGCACGTGTTTGCTGGTCAAACAATCAACAAGTCTAATGTTGTCAAAACTAAACAGTGGTAGATATCGATTTTGCTCCTTTAAATTTTTGTTGACAATCAACTTATCTGGATATATTTAGATGAAATGGCTTACTGGATGACGTACATGTGTACATATTTTAGTTTAATTGAATTGTATAGTTGATTCATATTAATATAAAATTTATCAAACAAATTAGTAGGTGCGGATCACACATCTTTTTAAATCTATTATGATATTTCGCTAGGGATACAAACAAACCAAACGATACAAACGGGGATTTGTTCATGTTCGTTCATAAAAAAAATAACTTGAACACTTAGCGAATAAGATTTCTTATTCGTGTTTGTTCATTAAGAAAATAAAATTGTTCATAAAGTATTCATTATCATAAACGAACGAACAAAAATATTCGTAAATATCAATGAACACAAACAAAATTTTCTAAAATAAACAAATACAAAACATCATATATTGATTTTATAATTAAAATTGGAAACATTATCTAATATCCATCGAAGCTAAATAAACCTAACATAATTATCTCAAACAAAACTTTTTAATGAACGAACACAAAAGAACATTAACGAACACATTATCGAACACTCACAAACATAATGAACATATTATCGAACACTCACGAACATAGACGAACGAAAACAGCCACTGTTCATTTTTGTTCATTTAACTAAACGAACATATTTTTCTTGTTCGTGTTTGTGTTCGTTCATTAATTAAACAAACGAACATAAATGAACTTCCCGCTGAATGGTTCACGAGCTATTCACTAAATGTTCGGTTTGTTTACAACCTTATCTTTGATACTAGAATCTCATACGGGGCAGCATCCCTAAGCATTGGGGGTTCTAATGGCCCCCGATATCGGTTGGGGCCAAAGCCCATGGTAGAGAGGTCCAAGGGGTGGTAACCCCTTATGGGTACAAGGGCAGAGCTGGAAATTTTTTATTTTGATAAAATTGTTTCGTATTTTACTAGAAATTATTTTCAAATTTTAGTTAAAAATAACTATTTTAAACAACACCTTAACTCTTAAAGGCGGTTTTTGTCCATCCCCTATAAAAATTTTCCCTAAACATTTTGGTCATCACTCTACTTCTTCATTATTTGGTTCATGAAAAAATACATATGGAAAAGTATACTTGATCTTCATTTGTTCTGAGGTTTATCCAATTGATTTATTCGTATGAACCATTAGATAATGGTTTGATTATGGAAATCAAAATAGTAAATGTATAGTATCAAATAGAAAACTATTTGATTAAACTAGGGTTTGACCATAACGCGCGTCACGTTTTAAGAATGAGATAAGTCGACGCTTACAGCTTAGAATTAATGCCTAGTTACGGCTACACACTAGAAATGGCTGCCAAGCCAAGACAACCGTCATTAGTGTATTATCACAACCTGTCTAACAACCAAAATGAAGTGTCTCAGACGAATAAATCTCTATCATGTAAGGCCCCGTTCCCGGGCACCTCACAGTTGGTCATTCATAGCACATAAACATATCAATACATATTTCATTAAATAAACAGCGGAATCATGTTAGCAAAAACAATTCTCTATTATTAAAAGATATTATTGTTAAGCAATACAATAATGTTCAAGTTACAAAATATTGTTTAATTGCATTACAAAAAAACAATATCATGACATATGAACGGATGCCAGTCTTTCCCTGCCGAGTAGCTTCACCCTCGTGCCATCCTCAGCAACAATTACCTGTCAACTGAAAATGTATGAAAGTCAGTATTGCTGAGTGAGTTCTAGTTTTAAAAGTATTAAAATACCTTGTGTAATGTGTATATATGAAAATACCCTTTTTATAAAAATACTTCTCTTACTCTTGTACGTGGGCACACATCAACTATACAACAGGGTAATGATTTCTTTCTTTACTGTATGTCTTGTTCATTTCGTACTCTTTTAACTTTTTCTTTCACTGTCTATATGGACCAATGAGCAATACCCTAAACTATATGCACTGGGAAACTGGTGCTGGGCCTCTGGTCTCTCAATGGGCTCTGATTACTATACACAAGGCTGGCCCAGTCACCTAGGGTATGCTACAAAGGTCCACCAATCTCAATTGACTGGCCCTGGGTGTATCCTTTGAGGTAGCTCACCCGCATCACAGTTGAGTTAACGACAACATGGTCGTACACCACCTATATGCTTGCAAGACTTGTTAACATTTTAATTAAGTTACACTTCTCTTTATCATTACTCTTTCACTTTGTTAAAGATAATATTTGCATTTATGATCATAGGCACACCACATAAGTCACATAATAATAATCACTATGACCATAGGAACAACTTATAATAATGCAAATATAATATCATTTAAAAACCCTAAGTCAACCTTGGGTCAAACTCTAATGATTCTGTTTTAGTCAAAATTTTAGAAAATATTCTAAGTGTTCTAGGCGCATGAGTACTATGCAGGCGCATGAGGTCTGTTTAGACGCATGGGCACTATTTGGGCGTCTCTACACTTGGGCGTTTGGGCCATCCAGACATTATTTGGACGTTTGGTCCATACTTAGGCGTCTGAGTCTAGATCTTAGACACATGGGCTACTGTTCAGACGCATAGGTTACTGTTCAGACGCATGGGCTTACACTTAGAATTTCTAAGACATTTTCTAGACGGTTGGGGCACTGTTTGGGCGGTTGGGCCCTGTTTAGGCGTATGGGCGGTTGAGGTACTGTTCAGGCGGTTGAGTAACCTATTTGGCAAGTTCTTAATATATTATCAATCCCAATCATTTTTCTTACATGTTCTAGGCTTAATAACACTATTCTAAGTATAACTAACACATAACAACCATAAGAACATCATCATGCATACATAGACACATACGCGTATTCAAACAACTTTTGTAAAGTAGTTTTACATACATTTTCAGCCCCAAAAGTATTTAAAACATGTAAAACAACGGGGTCTAGAACTCACCTTTGCTGCTTTTGAGTTTAAATTCTTCTCTTGAGCTATTCAGACGTTTCTAGCACCCAAAACCCACTAAAAACACATTCGAACACACATAAACACACATAAGCACATAAACGAGGCTAATTCTAGCCAAGAACATCTTAAAATCACTAAATCTTACCTTAAATTCGGTTTTATTCTTGTTTTTCTTCAAAGATCCGAGAGCTTCTGCTCTTTCTCTCTCTAAAAATCGACAGAACGATGAAAATTAGCATGGCAAGCATGGCATGGGCGACCATGCCACTTTTGTACAAAATTATATAAGATTTTGTACTTTGGACATGTTTAACCCCTCACCTCGGGTTAAATTACATTTCTTCTTTTTATTCTTCTTTTGCATCTTTTAAAATATCCGGGTGTTACAAGTCAACCCCCCTTATATAGGTTTCGTCCTCGAAACCTGTTATTCTTTGAATAGGTGAGGGTAATGCTGCCTCATCTCTTCTTCGGTCTCCCAGGTAGACTCGGATCCTTTTCGGTGCTTCCACTGCACTCGTACTAGTGGAACCACTTTATTCCTTAGTCTCTTCTCCTTCCGATCGATGATCGCCACTGGTTGCTCTACATAGTTGAGCCGTTTATCCACCTCAATATCCTCCAGTGGAACAACCATGCCTTCATCAGCTAAGCACTTTCTTAGATGAGATACATGGAATGTGGGATGAATTCCACTTAACTCATCTAGCAATTCAAGTCAATAGGCCACCTCTCCTACTCGTGCGACGATTCGGAAAGGCCCTATATATCTCGGGCTTAGCTTACCTCGCTTCCTGAAGCAGATGATTCCTTTCCAAGGTGAGACCTTTAACATAACTCAGTCGCCAACCTTAAATTCTATCGGTCTTCGCCTCTTGTCAGCATACAAATTTTGTCTATCTTTTGCCGCCTTCATAAAGGCTTTGATCCTTTCCAACTTCTCAGTCGTAGACTCGATCACCTCGACACCTCCTAACTCCTTCTGCCCGATGTCTCCCCAACATACAGGCGTCCTACACCTTCTACCATATAGCATCTCATATGGTAGCAAGTCAATACTAGCATGATAACTATTATTATATGAGAATTCTGCTAACGGTAAGTGATCATCCCAACTTCATCCAAAGTCGATCACACATGCGCAAAGCATATCCTCGAGCGTCTGAATCGTCGTCTCAGACTGACCATCTGTCTGAGGATGATAAGCCGTGCTAATGTGTAGCCTCGTCCCCATCGCGTCATGAAATCTCTTCCAAAACTTCGACGTGAATCGGGTGTCACGATCCGACACGATAGACACCGCACACCATGACAAGCTACAATCTCCTTGATGAACATATTCACCAGTCTTTCGGATGAATACGTTTTATGAATCGGTAGGAAGTGAACACTCTTGGTTAGACGGTCAACAATCACCAAGATGGCATCGTACCCCCTCGTTGTGCGGGGTAACTTCGTAATGAAGTCCACAGTGATATGCTCTTACTTCCACTCGGGTATATCCAACGGTTGGATCTTCCCGTAAGGTTTCTGATGCTCTGCCTTCACTTGCAAGCAAGTAAGGCACTTACTCACATACTCCACCACGTCACGTTTCATACCCGGCCACAAGTAATCCTTCTTCATGTCTTGATACATTTTGGTGGCACCAGGATGAATGGATTATCGAGTCTTGTGAGCTTCATCCATGATCCGCCCTCGTAGATCTCCATAACGGGGAATCCACATTTGTCCAAAGTGGGTTTTAACCCCGTGGGTAATTTCTCCCAGTTCCGCGACCAGACCTCTCATTCGTTTAGAGTTGAGGCGATCTTCTTTTAACGCCTCATTATGAAATTCTTTCACTTAAGTCATCACATCCGAGGTCATTACTAACTGATACGCCTTCACCCGAATCGGCCCGGGTCTCTCTTTTCGGCTAAGGGCATCGGCCACGACGTTGGCCTTGCCCAGATGGTAGTGGATCTCACAGTCATAATCTTTAATGAGCTCTAACCATCTCCTTTGTCTCATGTTGAGATCCTTTTGCTCGAAGAAGTACTTCAAGCTCTTGTGGTCTGTGAAGATCGTGTACTTGGTACCATATAAGTAGTGTCGCCAAATCTTCAATGCGAAAATCACAACCGCTAACTCCGAATCGTGTGTAGGGTAGTTGACTTCGTGGGTCTTCAACTGTCGGGATGTGTAGGCTATCACCCTTCCATGTTGCATTAACACACAACCTAGCCCAGAATAAGAAGCATCCGAATACACCACTAGGTCTTCACTGCCCTTGGGTAATGCCAAGACAGGAGTTTGAGTTAATCTCTTCTTCAACTCCTCAAAAGCACACTCCCTCTCTCGACCCCACACAAAATTCACATCCTTGCGAGTCAATTTGGTCAAAGGTGAAGCTATCTTGGAAAAGTCCTGAATGAACCTCTTATAGTAGCCCGCCAAACCCAAGAAACTACGGATCTCAGATGGCGTCTTTGAAGACTTCCATTGCATCACCGCTTCAACCTTCGCCGGGTCCACCATGATTCGTTCAGCATTAACAACATAGCCCAAAAATTGAACCTCACGTAACCAAAAAGCACACTTAGAGAATTTAGCATACAACTTCTCTCTTCTAAGTGTTTCCAACACCTCGCGTATGTGGCCGACATGTTCTTCCTCACTCCTCGAATAAATCAGGATATCATCTATAAACACAATCACTGATTTATCTAACATTGGCTGACATACTCGGTTCATTAAATCCATTAAGGCAGCTGGCGCGTTAGTCAATCCAAAAGACATAACGAAAAACTCGTAGTGTCCATAACGCGTGTGAAAAACTGTTTTAGGAATGTCTTGCTCCTTCACCTTCAACTGATGGTAGACAGATCGAAGATCTATCCTCGAGAACCAACTGGCACCTTGGAGCTGATCAAACAAGTCATCAATCCTCGGTAATGGATACCGATTTTTCATCGTCAGCTTGTTCAACTCTCAGTAGTCAATGTACATCCGCATACTACCATCCTTTTTCTTCACGAACAAGACCGGAGCACCCCAAGCAGAGATACTCGGTCTAATGAAACCCTTATCAAGCAACTCTTGTAGTTGCTCCATCCATTCCTTCATCTCAGTCGGAGCTAATCGATATGGTGCTTTGGCTACATGCTGAGCATCGGGTATCAAGTCAATTTGGAACTCAATTTTGCGATCCGATGGCACGCCGGGCAAGTCTTCCGGGAATACGTCCGGAAAGTCACACACCACTGGTACATCGGGTAATTATGGTACCGATGCGTCCATATCCTTTACGTAGGCTAGATAGGCACTACATCCACGTCTCATGCACTTCCCCGCCACCGCCATCGAAATTACCTTCGGGATCGTAGTAACGCGATCTCCATAAATCATCACCAAACTTCTATTGGGTGCAACTAGTCGAATCATCTTCTTGCGACATACGATGTTCGCTTTATAGGTTGATAACCAATCTATCCCTAGTACTACATCGAATCCATCTATGGGCATCACATGTGACTTAGTAGCAAACCTATGACCTTCTAGTTCTATGGCACAATCCTCTATCACGTCAGTAATTCTAGTGGACTTACCAATAGTAGTTTCTATATCAAAAGGCTCACTAATACTCTTACTACTAGCAGACAACTTAGCATAGAAAGTAGTAGAAATAAAACTACTGCTGGAACCAGAATCAAATAATACAGAGGCACAAGTTTGATTTACTAGAAACATACCTGACATGACATCGGGATCCACTCTGGCTTCCTCCCGGGTCATGGTGTAAGCTCTAGCACTTGCCATCTGCCCTCCTTCCTCCGACTTCTTCTTCGCCCCAGAGCTCTCCGCACTCGGCTTTTTGCAGTCTTTGGTCGCGTGGCCCTACTCGCCAAAGTTATAACACTTCAGCACCCTATAGTCTCTAGCGATGTGGCTAGGCTTGCCACACCTAAAGCATACATTCAATCCTAACCTACATTCGCCGATATGCTCCCTTCCACATTTGCCACACTTCTTCAGCCCTGAGCTTGACGACACCCTACGATCATCCACCTTCATCTTCTTGTTGTTTGGAACAAAACCACCCCGTCCAAACCTCTTTCCGTTCCAGTTCTTATCACCACCACTCGTCTTCTTCACTTCCACTACTGTCTCTTCCTGCTCATCATACAACTTGCCCGCCAGGTCCATCACCGATCGAAAGGTACCTGGTTAAGCAGCGATCGGATGCCTGAGAATATCAGCTGGCAGTCCCTGGATGTACATCTTGATCTTCCTTGACACCGGCGTCACCTGATCAGGTACCAGCCTCGCCATTTCGTTGAATTTGGTGGTGTGCTGCTGGTGGGTCATGGTTCCCGCCTCAAGTTGCAGGAACTCCCTCTCAGTCCTGTCCTGAGGACAGAATTCCTCGATCACTAGCTGCTTCTGCTCCTTCCATCGCATCTTCCCGATGGCTCTGGCTCCCTTAGCTTGGACAATGTTGTCCCACCAACACAACGCTGAGTCAACAACAGAGTGAGTCGCGAACTTCACCTTTTGATCTTCGCGACACTCACTGATTTCCAATACCGCCTCCATCTCCCTTACCCAGCGGTGAGCTGCAGCAGCATTGCCATTGCCATCGAAGGTCGGAGGCTTGCACCTTTGGAATGCCCCATAACTACATCCCTTTGTCGTCACCCCCACTAAATCATCCTCCTCTTCGTCGGATAACACGGTCTGAGGCTCCGGTCGTTCCTCCTCCCCTTTGCTTCCCTTGCCCGTGGATTCCTTCCTATTCTGTTTCTTCTTTCTCTCCTCGCTTCTCACAGCCCTGATGACTTCGGCCACCACAGTCGGTAAGACTGTCTGCATGACCTGGTGCACTTCATCAGCGATCGCCTCCCTAGCTGAGGCGTTCAGGCTGGCATTCTCATCCTCCTCGCTTCGGACATGAACCTCAAGGTTCTCGTGAGTCGTCTCAGGAGCCTTAGCACTACTCCTAGTCACACGTGGCCGACCTCTGCCTTTAGAAGCCTTGGAATATTTTCGTCCAGCCATTTCCTAAACGCTATAAGATTCAAACACTAACACAATCATTCAAGGCAATTGTTAAGTTTATGTTAAGTATAGTAAGTCCCTAATTACAATGGTCAGTTGTGATTAGCCACTTACTTTACTCTTCAAACACTAAGCATTTCCTATCCTGACTATATCAGCATCTAAATCTACTAAGAACACATAAGTCAAATAGCACACACACATAATATTGGTTAATTTTAAGAAAAGAAATACCTGATGGAACGTAGCTACTCGGGCTGACATCCCTCTATTGGTCCCATTTTCAGTTTAAATTCAGGTTTTTTAAAATAATTTACCCAATTCACTTAAACTATGGCTCTGATACCAACTTGTAAGGCCCTGTTCCCGGGCACCTCACAGTTGGACATTCATAGCACATAAAACATATCAATACACATTTCATTAAATAAACAGCGGAATCATGTTAAAAACCATTCTCTATTATTAAAATATACTGTTGTTAAGCAATACAATAATGTTCAAGTTATAAAAGATTGTTTAATTGCATTACAAAACAACAATATCATGACACAGGAACGGATGTCAGTCTTTCCCTGCCGAGTAGCTTCACCCTCGTGCCATCCTCAGCAACAATTCCCTGCCAACTGAAAATGTATGAAAGTCAGCATTGCCGAGTGAGTTCTAGTTTTAAAAGTATTAAAATACCTTGTGTAATGTGTATACATGAAAATACTCTTTTTATAAAAATACTTCTCTTACTCTTGTACGTGGGCACGCATCAACTATACAACAAGGTAATGATTTCTTTCTTTACTGTATGCCTTGTTCATTTCGTACTCTTTTAACTTTATCTTTCACTGTCTATGTCGACCAATGAGCAATACCCTAAACTATATGCGCTGGGAAACTAGTGCTGGGCCTCTGGTCTCTCAATGGGCTCTGATTACTATACACAAGGCTGACCCAGTCACCCAGGGTATGCTGCAAAGGTCCACCAATCTCAATTGACTGGCCTGTGTGTATCATTTGAGGTAGCTCACCCGCATCACAGTTGAGTTAACGACAACATGGTCGTACACCACCTATATGCTTGCAAGACTTGTTAACATTTTAATTAAGTTCCACTTCTCTTTATTATTACTCTTTCACTTTGTTAAAGATAATACTTGCATTTATGATCATAGGCACACCACATAAGTCACACAATAATAATCACTATGACCATAGGAACAACTTATAATAATGCAAACATAATAGCATTTAAAAACCCTAAGTCAACCTTGGGTCAAACTCTAATAATTTTGTTTTAGTCAAAATTTAAGAAAATATTCTAAGTGTTCTTGGCGCATGAGCACTATGGAGGCGCATGAGCACTATGGAGGCGCATGAGGCCTGTTTTGACGCATGGGCACTATTTAGGCGTCTCTACACTTGGGCGTTTGGGCCATCTCAGACGCATGGGCACTATTTGGAAGTTTGGTCCATACTTAGGCGTCTGAGTATAGATCTTAGACGCATGAGCTACTATCCAGACGCATGGGCTTACACTTAGAATTTTATGGCATTTCCTAGACGGTTGGGGCCCTGTTTGGGCGGTTGGGCCCTGTTTAGGCGTATGGGCTGACTTAAACTTTTTAAGGCAAATTTTAGGCGGTTGGGGTACTGTTCAGGCGGTTGAGTAACCTGTTTGGCAAATTCTTAACATATTATCAATCCCAATCATTTTTCTTACATGTTCTAGGATTAATAACACTATTCTAAGTATAACTAACACATAACAACCATAAGAACATCATCATGCATACATAGACACATACGAGTATTCAAACAACTTTTGTAAAGTAGTTTTACATACATTTTCAGCCCCAAAAGTTTTTAAAACATGTAAAACAACGGGGTCTAGAACTCACCTTTGCTGCTTTTGAGTTTAAATCCTTCTCTTGAGCTTTTCAGACGTTTCTAGCACCCAAAATCCACTAAAACCACATTCGAACAAACATAAACACATATAAGCACATAACCGAGGCTAATTCTAGCCAAGAACATCTTAAAAACACTAAGGGGGTGTTTGCTATGCAGGAATTCAATAGAATTCAATGGAATTGGAATCTGAATTCTATTGGTCATTGTGTTTGGTTGGTAGGAATTCATTGGAATTGAAATTTGAATTTCATTCTTAACGTGTTTGGTTGAGAAAGGAATTGGAATTGGAATTGGAATTAATTCTCTCAAATTCCTTCAAATAAAGGATTTCAAAATCCTTCCAAATATTGAAGGATTTCAAATTCCACTGACTCTTTCCTCCACCACCAACCGCCACCTACCACCCCGCTCACCGCCGACCGACACTACCGACGACCCCGACCACCGACCGCCAACACCCCCCGCCAACCCTAATCGTCGCTGCCCCCGATTGCCAACCGCCGCCCCCGACCAT
>BJCO01636865.1:0-10786 GCA_018326465.1 Flaveria floridana
AAATGGGTCAAACACACACATTTCAAAAACGGGTTTATATGTGTTCCAGCCCCAAAATCGGTTGAAAACAAGTAAATGAGGGGTCCTAGAACTCACCTAAACGATCCCGTCAAGTAGAGCTTCGATTTGACCCGCTACACGTCGATTTTCACTCCCGAACCCGCTTGAACCAAGTTTTCTCCTTCTCTTCTCCCGTTTTCTATCTTCTTTCTCTCTATTGCTGATGTTTGTGAGTGTGGGGAGAGGGTAAGAGCTGCCCTCTCCCTTAAATACTACAGTCCAGTCACCCGAGTTCCCATGCGATTGGACCTTCAGTCGCACGAGCTCCATGCGATTTAACGCTCCAGTCGAGCGACTTCCATGCGTATGGAGCTCCAGTCGCATGACTTCCATGCGTATGGGCCTCCAATCGCATGACTTTCATGCGTGTGGGACTCCAGTCGCATGACACTCCAAACAAAATTTTCGGGTGTTACAAGTCAACACAGGTAAGTTGAAAGGATTCAAGATAGGGTGCTTAATGAGTTCAAAAAGAGAACCAAGCAATATAGACAGAGGCTAGCATGCAAGACTATTGGTTAACTGGATGCTGAGGTGGACCCTAAGATTAGTTTCAAAGGGGAAACCTTGGATGAAGATCTAGTAGTTGATCCTGTGAACATTAAGATAGGAACTGCTTTAACTCCTGATGTTCGGGTGTGTGAATGGTTATTAACGGTGTTAATTGTAAGATTTTAATGAGTTTATTTGTTAGAAAGAGGTGATTGCGGGTGTGTTTATGATTTGCAGGTGTCGGGAGCTAAAAGAGGTAAACAAACCTAATTAAGAAGTCCTTTGATAAAGTTGGGCAACCCCGAGTAAAAGACAATAAACAAGACAAAGATTAGAGAAAAAAAGGGTTGGCCATCGTAGGTCTCCTGGCCACTGTAACTTATGGTGGCCCTGGTGAAGAAAATACAGAAAGCCACCACTATAACTTATGGTGGCAGAGTGACCTACGGTGTAGCAACAACTAGAAAATGCAGAAAGCTTCTAACGTAAGTTACGGTGGTCACATGACTTACGGTGCAAGGCGCGCTGAAATTTTGTAAAAAGACAGGAAATTTAGTTTTTGACTTACCGATCAAGAACGATTCCGAAGACTTTTGAAGGTGATTTCAAGGCCCAAGATCTCATTTTTATCATTCGATTTGATTCTTTAATGTTTAGAACAATGTATCCATTCGTTTTTAAGTTGATTTTTGTTGCCATGTCCGGCTAAACTATTTGTGTTCTTCTCCAGTGGTAGGCTTTGTTCACGTTTGACTTGTTCTTTTGTTTTCAATTGGGTTATTGTTGAACTAGGCATCTTAAGCTAAGTTACTTTATTTGTTAATTAGAACTTCTAAACTATTTATGTTGATTGAACCTATGTTCCGGTTTTTATGAGTGTTTTAGATTTCTTTACATCAAGAAGACTCACGAGGGTTAGGATTGGGTTGGCTAACTTGAGTTGAGTATGATTTGAGTAGTTCATTTACTACGGTCTAGTTCAATCTCATTAGGTCGAATTAAACCGATAATGGTTATGTCTATGTGACCGTTCACAAACATTTAGGACAAGTCATTAGTTGCAAACCTGAATGCGCAGAGGATTACCTTTCCAGTTATTCTTTTACAATCAATTTAATTTCAAAAAAGTTTTACTTTTAAAATTAGGTTTCTTTTCAAGTCATTCTTAATTAGTTTTCAAATCGTAAATTAAGCTTTTCACTTTCGACATATTTTTTATGGAGACGACCTTACTTTCCTATCTACTTAGGTGAGCTAAGATCACAAAATTAAAATTTTTTTACTAGGCCTGACAAACCGCATCAACACCTTGTACCCTTAGTGAGGCACCAGCTGGGGAAGGTGTCTCACAGTCTCTCTTTGGCAAGAGCTCGAGTGCAACTCCAAGTAATGAAGGCTAAAGCTCTCTCCATCCTGAGTCACACAGGCCTGTGACTGACAAAGAGAAGAGGAAGATGACCTTTGAGAAGATTGAGGAGGAGAAGAGAGAGAGGAAGAGGAAGACAAGGGGAGAGAGTTTAAGTGAGACCCTGGCTTTATGGAAGCTTCTATCAGAGCTGCCCCCAGGCCAAGCACTCCAAAAGATGAGTTAAGGGCAGACATATTGAATTGTCTTGGTCTAGGAACTACGATGTTGATGAATTCATCTCTCTTCCCTTGGAGGAATTAAATGAACTAGCTGACATGGAAGTGTCAAAGGAGAGAAAGGAAGCTGAGGATGCAGAACTGCTCCTCAAAATCAAAGAAGAAAGGAGAAGGAAAAGACTCTATAAAGCTCCTACTCTCTCCCTAGTCTAGGAAAGCCCTGAGGTAGAGGCTATGGCTATTGAGCAACAAACTCAGGTAGGTAGGAAACAAGATAGTCAGAACATGATAACCTACCTGAGTGCCACAGGTCACTATTAGGCAGCATACCTTCTTCTATTATCCTATGAATACATTGAATTTGAATACCTCAAGCAGCTTGAGCATGAAGTGCTAAAAGAGCAAAAGGCTGCTAAGAGAAAGATGAAGGAAGAGGCTGAAAAGTCAAGAGCCACCATTAGAGCTAATCAGAAGAAGTCTGCTGACAGATAGAAGATGGTGAGCTTCTTGAAGCTGTACGGATTCTGCGAAAGGAGACTTAGTCCTATGTCTCTATCCACCATGGATGAGCATATTAGGGTGACCAAGTAGAAGATAAAGAGGGGTGAGCTAGTTGACTTACATTCTCCACCAAGTCAGGATGCACCTGAAGCTGAGGTCAAGGTTAAACCCCAAGAGACAATACAACCTGGACCTAGTGCTGCATCATAACTAGCTTCATCTTCTGATCCACAGTAGGGTCCTGATCCTTATCCTTCTAAACCTATGAAGGAAGAGGACCTAACTGAGATGGACAAACAAGAACCATCTAGTACTCCAGGCTAGCCTTCTCAATTGAAGTACGAAAACAGGAAGAGGATGTCCATCAAAAGGGAAAAGATGAAGAAGTCCAAGGCATCTACCTCCACACCTTAGGATGGGTTAGAACATCCTGAGGGTGCTCAAGAAGAGGCTGCTCAACAAAGTCCACTCATAGTAAAGCCTCTTACTGCTAAGAGACCTATCTTGTCTTGGGTATTTGCTACTAACCTGGATAGATGGTATATCACTAGAGATCAAGGGATTCAAGACATGTACTTCTATAAAAACATACTTGACCTCCCTCTGCATGATCTCTAGAACATGAGGAGGTACCTGAAAGTCTGAGGAATCCTGACCAACTGATAATGAAAGGAATGGTCTTGATTATGATGAGTACTGTCAACAGATGAAGATCAAGCTTTAAGGTTCTCCTTCAGTTTTGTTAGCATCAGCCTAGGGGGATGTTGTAAGGATTACACTTAAAGGCTGATACAACCAACGAGCTCTCAGCATGTACATGTGAAATACAAGGAAGTTACTTTGGAAGATTTGATATATCTCAATGAATTATGCTAGGTATCAAATCTTCTGAATCCAAAAGACCAAATCTTCAGAATCAAAGATGAAGTCTTCCAAAGCTTCAAACACAAAATCTTCCAAAGCCGAAGACTGATTTTTTTTAAAGAAAGAGGAGACATGCTTTTTCTGAATCACCTTTTTAAAAAAGCTGACTACTTTCCACTACCATCTCTAAAGAATCACCAACTTAGATGAGTTGGTGAAAAGTCCATACTTTTGTCAAACTGTAGATTAAGGTCTTATGTCTGTAACTTTTTACTTTTGTACTTTTATCCTTTTTGTATTAGACAAGGATGCGAGCTTTAGCATGACATAGTCACTAGTCAAAAGGTAATCTGTCTTTTGACTATACTTGATCTTGTTGTCTAGATTAGTGTTTCATGCTGGCATTCAAAGTATGACCGACTGGAAAATGTAGTATAAAATATCTCAAGTACTTGTAATTTCCATGTAAGCTTAATGACACTTGTAAGAACTTGAGAGTAATATACATCATTCTTTATAACCATATTAGTGTGTTGTTGTTTTGTTCTGTTCTTTACTTATGTTCTTTGTTTCATCATAAACCAGTTTCTTATTTAATCTGCTAAATGTTACAACTCTCCTAACACTGTAAAACTATTGCATTGACCCCCTTCACCGGTCTTGGATAAAAAAATATGTAAAAACCAAATATTAGCATTTAGAGTAAATTACACTTTTTGTCCTTTAGATATATAGTAAATTTCAAGTTTCATTATAAAACTAAGAATATTACAATAAACGTGTTTTACGTTTAAAAAAGCTTACACGTTTCATCATTTTCTCTAACAAAAGTTATTTTTGTTCGTCAAGTCAGGACATGTGCCTTGTCCATGAGGCGAATTTAGTCATTTTAACTCATATGAATATTAAAACAATAAAAATAAACCCACGTCTACTTAATCCACATCATCATCATCTTCACATTCACCATTGATATGTGAATAAATACATATTTTAACAATGTATATTATTTCTCATTTGAAGCATTTTTGTTACAAATTCATTTATTTATACACTTATTTGTGTTGTATTTTAATGTTGTAGTCCTCGATGATCACTTGATGATTTTTGATGGAAAGTTGAGGAAAAACTAAAGTTTTGTGAAAAGTTCCTGACACGGGCATGTAGGCACCCCTACATGGCCATGTCACCGTGAAGCATGATTCTATGGGAAACTGCAACCTACACGACCTAATCACTTATATCACACGCCCATGTGCAGAGCAGAATCGGGTTTTTAACCTAAGTTCTCTCCCATTTTAGCATAACTTTCATATTGTCTCAAACCTTAGCCTATTTCACCCCTATAGGTGATTTTGGGTCAAGTGTTCTTAAGAGATTAGAAGGACAAGATTAAATATTTCATACTTTTAAGGAGGATTTAACATCATTCTCCCCATTTCCTCTTAATTTGGCTTGAATTGCCCTAGATCTACTGTGAGTTCTTCCATGTTCTTGGGTTTGGTGTGCTTTTTGTAAGCCTCATGGGCTAAATACTTATTATCACTTGGATTAGATTAAACTTAGCATGATTTAACAACTTGTATATTATTCAAGGTGATATTTATGTTGATGCTATGACGAAGCTTTATTATTGTTCAATGATTATGTGTGTTTGTTTTATTTTGATCAAATGTTCAACCTTATGGGTGTTGTAAGCATGTTATGTTGAAAAACCTCATGTTCTTACAACACTTATGCATATAATTACATCTTGTGTATGTAGTCTTGTGATGTTTGACTAGGAATGATAAATAAAGGTTGAAGGTTTAGTGGAATTGGTCAGATGTGCATCCTTATGCTTATGTTTGAGAAAATTATGGTTTATGTGATGAATCTCTCTTGTCATTGGTTCTAAATTATTTTGTAATCATGGCATGATGTTTATAAGTTGAAGAATAATTATAGCTTTGTTTATTTTACGTAAGTTAAGGTGGTTATCATGTGTTTATCGTGTTAACTTTTCAAAAATTTATGGAATTATGTAACTCTAACAGGAGTCTAATTCATCTTTAATATTGACACAATGTATCATTAGTTCCTTATGGCAAAAGTTTAGGTGTCTATTATGTGTTTATCATTCTAGCTTTCCGAATGGTCATATGTCTACATATACTTGATAGGAGTTTAGGCTACTTCCATGTATCATGTGTAAAAAATGATCTTACCTCGAGTTTATGCTAGTTGTTATTGCTATGCTAAGTGGTGTCAAAATCGAAGTGGTATCATTTATTGATTGTGTATCTTCATCTGTTTTTTTCTTGCTTTGTTAGTTTAATTCGCTAATTACTTTACTTAATTTTAATATTCAACAGTCCAAATTCAAATGATCAGTTAAATAGTGATGATGATTTAGTATTGGGAGTCATTATGTCCACGGATCAATGCTTGGATCTTGCCTGAAACTACACTACTATGTGATAAGAACACTTGCCTATTGTGTGTAGTTGGTTTAAGAGTAATAATCGTTTTTTAAATTAAAGCTCAATTATGTGAAAAATTCTCACTAAAAATTATATATAACTTTACACACATCAACCATCCACCATCAACCACCACCACCACCACTAGCCCATATCATCACCACCGCCCCCATCATCATCCGCTACTGCCACCTCATCATCATCCCCATCATCATAGTCATTATCATCCACCCCCAAATTATAATTTGAAACTCAAAATCAGTTACATATATTCAAAAACCACCACCATCTCACCTGCAACCACCCGACCACTACTATTGTCACCTCCATTGAACCCTAACTTGCTACCACCCAACCACCACCTTCGTCACCTCCATCAACCCCCAACCTGCGATCACCCGACCACCTCCATCAACATAAACCTACAACCAGACAACCACCATCATCATCACCTCCATCACTATTAACCACCATTCCCTTTATCAGATCTAGGTTTGCGAAATAAGAAATATTCTTCAGATCTTAGGTTCTTTAGCCGTGAGATAGAGAAAGAGGGAGAGAGATGAGTAAGAGAGACATAACAGTGGTGAATGGTGATGGTACCAGAGACATCGCCGGTGGTGGTCACAGGAGACGTGACTTTCAGGTGTAAAGATGGTTAAGAGAAAGAGAGAGAGTTGTGAGAAGGAATGAGTGTGAGGTTGTGTGCTTTATATATTTTATAGTTTTGTTTTTTATTTTAATTTTATGTTTTAGGTTAATAGGTATAAAATGACCATTTTATCCTCACATGACTGGCACATGACTAAGCAAACATCAAAAATAGAAGACCGATAGTGAAAAGGACGAAATCTGCAAACTTTTTAAAACATAAAGGTTGTTTATTGTAATTTTCTTATTTTAAATATGAAACTTGAAATTTTTTATAAAACTAAAGGTCGAAAAATGTAATTTACTCTAGCATTTATAAGGTTTTCTTATTATTTATACAAAAACTTTTATTAATAAAAAATAGTTAATGCTATTATAAGAAAATTATAAAAATACCCGAACATAAAAAATTGACATCTTGCACTAGCATATGACACATAAACATAATACAAGATTTAAAATTTAATAAAACCAATTGATTTAAAGATATGTTACATAACTCGTCAAGTACACGGTCTAATATATGTGCATAAATGTAAAAACCAACCTGTAAATTCTATAGTCATAATATTAATATGTCAAAGGTTAATTTTACCCAAAATAAGTTATAAACAAAATATGAACATATATAAAGTTACCTGAAAATTTCAAATAAAATTCTTATCCTATCAATATAAAATGCCTACTTCAAAAACAAATCTTCTAAACTTACTGATGAATCCAAATAATATAAGAAATGGTATATCCTAGTAGCCTAACTCACCTAAAATTATAAAAGCCATTATAACCAAATAAGTGCAAAATTCTAAATTTTAGGGTTAAAAGTGTCGATTTAGCAAAGTATAGGGGACCAAGTTGCCAACAATTAGATCTTACTATTTTGGAACTAAAACACACTTATAATAAATTTTACAATCTTGAATTATATTAGGCTGACCCCTACTTAGATGAAATACAAGTTAAAACTTCAAAACTTAAGAACTTAAAGTATACCTTACACATGTGTAGCAAAAATCAACAATTTAAGTAATTATGTACATGAAATGAACTTAGCAATCTTGCCAGTAGGTAGCACCTTAGATTCCCGAGCTTTTACCTCAAGAATAACACTCAGATGAGTTTCATAAACCCCTTTTTATATCAATATTTTTAGAGTGAAATACATACTCTTTGAATATTATTTTATGATGTAATATTACCTACTCTTGTTCCCAAACGGAACACAATCATTAACTCTACCAGGAGATGCGAAAATATGTGGATAGTACTATTTAAGGAATCTCCCGCACATAATAGGCCCTTATGATAGGCAAAACCCCCCTATTGAGATTTAATAATCATTTTGTTACAACTTAACCATGCATAGAAGGGTACATTAAACCCAACACTCTAGTGGTAAATGGTTAGGGGATAATTTAGTAGTCTAAAAGGAAAGTTCAAGTCAAGCTTGATTGTGATACATTATCTAGTGCACCATGTTATTGTCATTCTCATTATTATTATTGAATGTTATAATTTAATCGTAAAAGGTCAAGTGTTATAAACTTATGGCTCACCAACATTATGTTGACGTATTTTACGTGTGTATTTTAGGAGAAGATTATTGACGGCTGACTTAGGTATAGGTGCAGCCTTAGTTGGACATTTGGAGACATAGCCACCACCCTATCCACCTTATCATGTCATAAACAATTTAAATAAAATATGCTATCTGGATTTGTAGACAATTATTGTTATGGATAACTATTTAATGTTGTAATACCGCGTAGACAACTATTTGGGGAATGTAATCATTTTCCGCAGCATTGTGTTAATATTAGTCAGTCACGGCTAGTCCTGGTCAACGGGGGTGAGACACTAAAGCTAATTAAAGGTACTTGAGATTAAAGAGACTGAATGTTAAGTACTAATTTTCAATCTAAGAAACATTATATCTTAAACTGATTTTCCATGCTTAAAAACATGGCATCTTTGATAATTTTTTAATCTTTAAAAATCATAGTATTAAAGACTGATCTTCAATCAGAAGTAAAACATATTCAGGACTAAAATGATAAGACATGATAAATTAAGGAGTGAATTATGTATTTTGAAGATTTAATTTTGGTCCTTAAAAACATAGTATCGACGGATTTATATGCATGAAAAAAGTGTGTATAGGACTAAACTTTTATGTTTTGGAGACTGAATGTTAGTTTCTATTGGTGCCATACAATCAAGATTGATTTTTAGTTACTAATAAGATTATCTGGGATAAAGAATAGGTGAATGGCTCATAACTGGTAAAATCAATCCACAATGATCATCAAGGACTATATTCAAAGTATTAAGAACATGTTTTTTAGTCGTTAATTGTCACTTTTCTATGCATTTTTTGTGACATCTAGTAATTTTCCGTCACCAAACTCCGTTAGTTCTATTAAGTCTTGCATACACGTGTCGTGAGTACACACTAGTTGTTTTTGAACGTTGGTGACTTAGTAATACTAATATATGATAAACAATAATAATCTAATTAATAATGTTGATTATTAGTTGTGATTATGTGATTCGTGAATTTATAGAATTTTAAATAGTTATTTTATAAATTTTACGCGATAACGTGACAACGTGTTATATATATATTTCATGTGTTGTGTGACTTATGGTAAATGTTTAGGATTATGATTATTGATGAATAATACTTGTGTTTTGTAGTTAAAATTTATTTAAAAGTGTTAGAAAGATTGGTTTTATAAAATACAAATAAAAGGGTTTATCTTGTAAATTACCATTAATCTAAAACTTACCAAAAATTAAACCCTAATCCCCCCAAACCCCCTTCATTCGGACGCAACCTTTCCCCCTCCCACTTGTGATTTTGATCAAGAAACAACAAGAACAATTCGATTTTGGTTGATTCTAAGAGGTTACAAGGTGTTAGCAAGTTCAATTGTTTATTTCTACACACCTAAAGGTTAGTTTTAACTAGTTTTTCATGTTGATCGTTCTTGATGAACCCTAAATCCCAGATTAGTGATGAAGACGTGAAATTTATGATTGTTAGATGTTGATATGATGTTAGTTAGATTATATGAATGGTAGATTATGTTGATATTGCAAGAAATCCATGGATTGATCATCTAGTTCATACATTGCCATAAGAGGAAACTTTTTGTTCTTGGAATTCATGATTTGATGATTTTAAAATGTTAGATACAATGCTTGGATGTTAGTTTGATTGATTTGTGCAAGAAAACCCATGAATTTGAGATGTTGATCATGACTTACTAAAAGTAGAAACTTTTGTGAACGATGTTTGGAAATTTGGAGATTTGGTGATGATTAGCATGTTAGAATGAATGTTATGAACTTGATTAGGTATGAAATTGATGAAATTATGATTGAATTGGATGCTAGATCACTTTTGGGTGTTACTTTCCCAAAAGGAAAACTTTTTTTTTGTAGAACATTGGATATGATGAATTGGACATGCTTGTGATGTTAGGATCATGTTAGAATGACTGTTGATGATGTTTGATATGATAGAATGTGTTAATTGAGTTGTATGGATGCTTGGTTGATCATGTAAGGAGTATAGGTTTTGGTGATCATATATGATGATGAGTTATGGTTAGTGATTAGGAGATCATGTTTGGGTTACGATTAGACTTCACGTATGAATTTTTGGTTGTGATGTGTGTGTATATATATATATACATATATATATATATACATACATATATATATATATATACATATATATATATACATGTATATATATATATATGTATATATATATATATATATGTATATATATACATATACATATATATATGTATGTATACATACATATATATATATATATGTTTATATATATATACATATATATATACATACATATATATACATACATACATATATATATGTATATATATATATACATATATATACATACATATATATATATATATGTATATATATATGTATGTATATATATATATATATATATGTATGTATGTATATATATATGTATGTATGTATATATATATATGTATATATATATATGTATATATGTATATATATGTATATATATGTATATATATGTATATGCATATATATGTATATATATGTATATATACATATATATATATATATGTATATATACATATATATATATATATATATATATA
>BJCO01636866.1:0-12089 GCA_018326465.1 Flaveria floridana
AGCTTTCAGTTCTTCAAAAAGGTTTGTATGCTTTTAATATTATAAGTAATCTGCTAATATGATTTTTTTTTTTTGTGTTTGATTGTAAGTATGTCTTTTATAATTTTATCCGTTGTTATAAAACTGCCTTACGGTTTTAACTAATTCAGTAGTGGCATTTATAGTATTCATTCCTCTTAAAGCCATGTTACATGTGTTCATCACAGTTGCCTACATCTAGGAAGTCATGCACTTTGTATGATTGATTTAAAGTATACTAATAGACACACAATCTGCATAAGTTATTGTTTGCAAATTATTATAGTAACTTTAACTATTACTATCTCTTCATACATGCATTGTTTGCAAATTTCTAATAAATATATGTAAATGGGATAATTTACCAATATTGTTCATTTATAAATTACATGTACATGTAGTTTTTATTTATTTTCTAAACTCAATAAAACTATGTCTTCGAGTGATAAGGGAAAGTTGACATCAAGCATCCAACAACTAAAATAATACGTATGAAGGTCGATGGACGTACTGCTACTTCCATTGATGATGTCTCTATTGATATACATTCGACCAAGATCTTAGTAAGGCTTCTTGCAAAGTGTATACGCGGGTGTATGAGTGTGTGCAATCAATGGTTGTCTCTACTATCTACGCAAAAGTTTCTTTTGATGCATTGTGGCAGCATTTCCACATCAAAAGTTTTTATCTATCCGTTCATCCAAATAAATTGCCTTTCTTTTGTTACTCTAGAACAACCAGACTATATGTCAAAGACCATAAATTCCCTCCTATTCAATGCCTCTCCGTCTGATGTTAGCCTTCTAACACCTATGATGGACTTATATGCCTTTGTTTCTGCGATACCGGCAAATTGATTATTTGTAACCTCTTAACTCGTGTCGAAAATGGTGTCCAACACAAAAACTCATGATCTTTTCAAACCAGAATCAGATGCTATTGAATTGTATATCTCTGGAACCCATGAGTACAGGCTTTTAAAGGCAAAATGTAGAAATGGTAAAATGTCTCTTAACAATAATTCATCAAGGCTTTACTCCTGGGGTAAATTTTGGTCCATAGATGAACTTAAGTACCATAACTATGATATTTCCTGGTCTAAAAAACTTTCTCTAAGGAGTAGTATATTTAATTGTTCACGTGCGTACTTTTGGTGTGGGCAATTACTTATTTGGCCTGTGGATTTTGGACAATTTGCCTTTCTGGAAATTGCACATGATAATGGAAAGGGGAATTTTGTGGTCGTTCGTAACAACGTTCACATGTTTGTTGCTCACGGGCTCCCTTTTTGGTTGCTTGATCTGTGGAGGATGGAGGGTGAAAGCTGGAATGGGTTCACTAGCCCATTATGCCACCATTAGTTTTTAGGCGCACCATTACCTACGTGATGAATGCTAGAAAATTCATTGCGGTGTCAAAATCTGGAGATGCAAATGAATTGGATACAACGAAGAATGGGGAAAGCCGCTACTATTTTGTGTTTAGGGAGAGGAGACTACAAGGTGCTGTTTGTACCAAGACTCTTATGTCTCCAAGTATTTAGTTTTTTTCTTTTAAAGCTTTTGTTATGTTTGTTTTAGTGTTTTCTTTTCATTTGTTTTTGTAGGACGTACAATTCGTTTAATGTTTACTATGACCGTGTCTTATTACCTTTCATTACTCAACTATATACATGTTTTACATGTGACCATCTTGTCATTAGTATATCAAGAAATTTCCTTTATATAAACATTAACATGTATACAATCTATGACATTCTATGTTTTTCTAATATAATGTTTAATACGGAAGCGTAAACAAACGTAAACCCGTTACCAAATCCAGTAGCGTGACTGAGACTCCAAGCCGGAATTCTCAAGAACTTATTTAATAACTTCAAAAACTAATTAACAAATCCAACAAGAAAGGTATTTAAAGAATTTGCTCCTATCTACAAGATAGGCATGAGACTTTGGAGGAACTTATTCAAATTTTAAAACAAGATAAATAACTAACTTTTAAACTTAAGTGAAACCCGGTTCCTTATCACTCGGTTCGATTCCGACGTCCGTTCCGTGCATGGCGTCGGGTTGTTGGTTGGTTTGATCAGGATCGGGATCATTCTCCCCCACTTGAAAAGGACTCGTCCTCGAGTCAACGTCAGCATCCGGGTCCGCTTCATATGGGAATAAATCAGCAACATTGAACGTGGCGGAGACATTGTACTGGCCGGGAAGATCAACTTGATAAGCATTGTCATTGATACGTTTAATAATCCGAAAAGGTCCATCCGCCCGCGGCTGTAATTTACCAAAACGTCCCGGTGGCAACCTTTCTTTCCGGAGGTGAACCCAAACAAGATCGCCCGCATTAAACACAACTTTCTTACGGTGCTTGTTGGCCCGGGCTTGGTACTGAAGGTTATGCTTTTCAATCTGGGTGCGGACCTGACGATGTATCTCCTGAATTTGTTGAGCTCGATCGGCCCCATCACCCATGACCGGTATGGGTGTCATTGCGGGGACAAGGTCGAGGGGAGTAAAGGGGTTGCGGCCATAGACAACCATAAAAGGAGACATGCCCGTGGAGCCATGGTTAGAACGGTTATACGCGAACTCCGCTTGAGGAAGAACCACATCCCACTGTTTGGGGTTCGATGCATCCAGACTTCGTAGTAGGTTACCAAGGCTTCTGTTTGTGACTTCCGTTTGACCGTCGGTTTGTGGGTGGTGTGAGCTACTGAACTAGAGCTTGGAACCCAATCGCTTCCACAGAGTTCGCCAAAAATGGCTAACAAACTTAACGTCTCGATCCGACGTAATGGTTTTGGGAATGCCATGTAAACGAACAATTTTATTGAAATATAAACGGGCGACCTGTGAAGCGTCAAAAGTTTTCGTACACGGGAGAAAGTGTGCTATCTTCGAGAACCGATCAACCACCACCATGATCGAGTCTTTCTGTTTCTGCGTACGAGGGAGGCCCAAGACAAAGTCCAAACTGACGTCTTCCTAAGGTGTCGTCGGTGTTGGAAGGGGCGTGTAGAGGCCTTGATTTGTGCCGTGTGTTTTTGCCACGTGACACGTACGACACCGTTTGATTACACGCATGACATCTTTAGCGAGATGTGGCCAATAAAAATGTTCCTGGACGACACCTTGATGGTATTCCACAATGATAGCATCGCGGTAAGAAGACCGGGGGACACAAAGTTTTGTACCTTTAAAGAGGAACCCGTCGTGTAACCGAAAATCACCGAAAGTGGCTGATTGGGAGCACATCCACGGCTGTTTGAAATCTGGATCATCTCTATATAGATGGCAAAGAGAATCCAGACCGTGGACCTTGGGTTGGAGGACGACAGCTAGGCACGCGCGGCGGCTAAGGGCATCAGCAGCCGAGTTTGCATGACCGGATGTATGTTTGATGACGAACGAGTACGCTTGCAAGAATTCCACCCATTTGGCATGGCGAGGATTGAGTTTGGTTTGCCCCTGGATATAGCGAAGAGCTTGATGATCGGAGTAAAGCACGAACTCGTTCGGGAGAAGATAGTGGCGCCAATGTTCAAGACTACAGATGATGGCATAGAACTCTTTATCATAGGTGTTGTAGTTACGGCGGCAGTCATTGAGTTTTTCGCTAAAAAAAGCGATCGGCCTGTTTTGTTGTGACAAAACACCGCCAATTCCGGTCCCCGAAGCATCACACTCAACACAAAATACAAGTTTAAAGTTGGGCAAAGCGAAAACTGGCGCTTTGGTCACGGCCTTTTTGAGGCCCTCGAAAGCTTTTTGGGCCGATTGGGTCCACACGAACTTGGACGATTTCAAGCAATCGGTTATCGGGCCTACGACGGAGCTGAAATTCCTTATGAAACGCCTATAGAAAGAGGCTAAGCCATGGAAGCTACGAACATCATGAAACGAAGTTGGGATCGGCCACGATGTAATTGCTGAAATTTTAGTAGAATCCATCCGAATACCGCGACCCGAAACAAGGTACCCCAGAAAAATAACTTCGGACGTAAGAAACTGGCATTTTTCCTTGTTGGCAAAGAGCTTTTGTGAGCGTAAAACCTGGAAGACGTCCCGAAGGTGTTGTAAATGTAGGTGGATCGTCTTGCTAAAAATCAATATGTCATCGAAATAAACGACGACGCACCACCCTATGAATGGTTTGAAGACGTGATTCATAAGACGCATGAATGTGCTCGGAGCATTTGACAGGCCAAAAGGCATGACCACCCACTCGTACAACCTGTCCCGTGTTTTGAAGGCGGTTTTCCATTCATCCCCCGGCCGCATACGGATCTGGTGATACCCGGTCCGCAAATCGATCTTAGAAAAAACCGAGTCGCCACACAACTGATCGAGGAGATCGTCGAACCGTGGTGTTGGAAAACGGTACTTCACGGTGATTTTGTTAACGACGCGACTGTTAATGCACATACGGTAGGCGCCATTTGGTTTCGGGACAAGGAGGGCCGGGATTGCGCAGGGACTCATACTTTCACGGATAAGGCCTTTATCTAAGAGATCCTTTACTTGGCGTTGGAGCTCCTCGAATTCCTTCGGGTTCATACGGTAGGCAGGCTTGTTCGGAATTGTCGCCCCCGGAAGGAAATTGATGCAATGTTGTATATCTCGCATAAGTGGGAGTCCTTTCGAAATATCTTCGGGAAAAATGTCTTCAAACTCGGCCAACAGAGGTTGGCCGTAGGTGGGGGGGCATTGGCGACAGGGTTTTCCTCGGCAATGAGGAAGCCGAGAATGAGAGTAGTACCGGTAAGTCGTGAAAAGTCTAAAATTTCCGAACGTGACACAATCATGGCCGCCGGTTGAGAGTCTTTCGGGTTCATGGGTGCGAGTGTAATATGGATGCCATCCTTCTTAAAGGTATATGTATTCCGGAACCCATCATGCCGAGTGCGCCTGTCAAATTGCCATGGTCTTCCGAGAAGGATGTGACACGCATCCATAGGGATAACCTCACACCACACCTCGTCAACATACTTATTCCCAATGGAGAACGGAACCAAGCACCGGTGTGTGACTTTGTCGGGGTGATCGTGCTTTGTAAGACCCAATTTTTCAACCATAACCGTGGAGACCATATTGTCGCAGCTTCCTCCATCAATTATCATGGTACACACCTTGCCCTTAGATGTGCACTTTGTGCGGAAAATATTGTTTCGTAACCACGCGGTGCCGTCATCCGACTTGGATACAGTGGAAGTAAGAACCCTCTGGATAATAAGGGTCTCACCACGATCTAGCCCCAAAGTTTCGGACGGTTCATCTTGTGGTTCAGTCTCGGTGTCGTACTCGGGGAGGGGCTCATCGGTGAAGGCAACAATCTGGCGGTTCGGACAGTCGCGACGCACGTGGCCAATGCCTTGGCACTTGTAGCAGTGCATGACCGACGGGCTGGCCGTAGGGGTGGTAACAGGGGTGGAATTGGACGAACCATCGGCTTTGATTGGGTCCGGACGGTTCGTAATAGGGGTGGTATGGACACTCCGGGTGGGGTTCAGTTTTGTCGGGGTGGATTTGGCTTTGACCCGTAATTGTTTTTCCACGCGTTGTGCCAACCTACAAACATCGTTAAAAGACCAATACGATTGCAATTGAACAACATCAGAAATTTCAACTCGAAGACCCCCGATGAAACGAGCAATAATATGTTCTTCGTCTTCATCAATCTCGCACCGCATTCTCAACTTTTCGAATTCCATAATAAAGTCCTCAACCGATAACGTACCTTGGCAGAAATTATGGTATGCCAAGTATGAATCTTGCTTATGGTTTGCGGGTAGGAACTTGGCCTTCAAAAGCTTTTTCATCTTGGTCCACGTCTCCACCTTCTGTTTGCCCTCTTGGAGTCGTTTTTTCCGGGTATGCTCCCACCACAAGGAGGCATGTTTACGCAGTTTGACTGCCACCAGTTTAACCTTTAGGCATTCCGGGATCTCGCATAAGTCGAAGACCTTTTCAACCGTATGAAGCCACTCAATAAAGTCGTCGGGTTGTAACTGCCCTTCGAACTCTGGTATCTCAACCCGAATACCCATCGCCTTCAGATGATCCGCCGACTTTGTCGTCCCCCAAACGGGTTGCGACGGTCGTCTTCCCCCTCCTGAAAATCAGATTCCGTCCGTTCATCATCAAACGGATGTTGGCGTTGTTCATAACGCATCTCTAGATCGCGTATACGCTGCTGGAGACGCTCAAGCTCGGCATCTCTCGGATCCTGGTGAAAAACGCCGTTGCCTCCTGCGGCGTATCGACGGTGATTATCACGCTGATCCCTTTGAAATTCCGCCATAGCTCTGGATACCACTTGATACGGAAGCGTTAACAAACGTAAACCCGTTACCAAATCCAGTAACATGACTGAGACTCCAAGCCGGAATTCTCAAGAACTTATTTAATAACTTCAAAAACTAATTAACAAATCCAACAAGAAAGGTATTTAAAGAATTTGCTCCTATCTACAAGATAGGCATGAGACTTTGGAGGAACTTATTCAAATTTTAAAACAAGATAAATAACTAACTTTTAAACTTAAGTGAAACCCGGTTCCTTATCATTTGGTTCGGTTCCGACGTCCGTTGCGTGCATGGCGTCGGGTTGTTGGTTTGTTTGATCAGGATCGGGATCAATGTTTCTTTTTTATCAAATGTAATATGCCTCCTAAAAACTTTCTGAAACTGATGCTTGAGATAATTACACGACTACCCTCAAAGGTTATCCTTAAATGCAAGTGTGTTAGTAAAGAATGGTTAAACCTACATGTTAACTACAGACTTCCTAAGGACGTATTCCCTATAATGTAATGCAATGACCTGTTTTTAGTTATAAATGAAAATTTTTAAATTCCGCTGCAAAAGTAATGTAATTAAGATGTTTTATGTGCAATGATTGTCCAACTGTAAGCGTCCCGGGAACGGGGCCTTACATTAAACTACTTGGGGACGAGGAACTACAACATTGATAAAATTATATGTCCTCCCTTAGAAGAGCTAAATGAACTGGCTCACACTGAGTTATCAAAGGAGAGGATGGAGGTAGAGGATGCATCACTGATCCTCAACATGAAGGAAGAAAGGAGGAAGAAAAGACTATACAAACGTGCTCCTACCTTCTCCCCAGTTCCAAAAAGCCCTGACAGAGGCTGTGAAAACTGATCAACAACCTTAGGTAGACAAGGAAGCAGACACACCAAACATGATCAACTACCTGAGTGCTACAGGCCTCTATCAGGCTTCTACACTTCTTCCATTATCATATGAATATATAGAGTTTGAGTACCTCAAGAAACTTAAGCTACAAGTAATAAAAGAACAAGAAGCTGGTAAGAGGAAGATGAGGGAAAAAGCTGCAAAGTCAAGAGCCATCATTTAAAAGGGTGAAAATAAGTCTACTGATAGGCAGAGGATGATAAGCTTCTTGAAGCTGTGTGGATTCTCCGAAATGAGGCTTGGTCTAATGTCTCTATCCAAGGGTGATCAAGCAGAAGATTAAAAAGGGTGAGATCATTGACTTGAATTCTTCACCAACTCCGGGTACGCCTGAAGTTGAAGTTAAGGTTGAACCCCAAGAGACAACACAACCTGGACCTAGTGCTGGACTACAGCTAACTTCATTTTCTGATCCACAGCAGGGTCTTGATCCCTCTCCTTCTGAACCTGAGAGGGAAAAAGACCCAACTAAGAAAGACAAAGAAGAACAACCTAGTGCTGAAGGCCAGTCTTTTAAGTTAAAACCAAGAATGAGGAAGCAAAGGATAGCCATGAAGAGGGACAATCAAAAGAAGAAGAAGTCCATCTCATCTACCTATACACCTCAAGCTGAGTCATAGCATTTTGTGTTAAATCCAGAAGAACCTATTCAACCAAGAGCAACAAATATAGAGCCACTTGCTTCTAGGAGACCCATCTTGTCCTTGACTTTTGCTGCTAATCCAGACAGATGGTATGTCATTAGAGATCAAGGAGGTCAAGATGTCTACTTCTGGCAAGATATGCTTGATCTTCCTCTGTATGATCTCTATGACATGAGGAGATACTATGAGACTCTGAGGGATCCTGACCAAATATTGAATAAACAAAATGGTCTTAATCCTGTTGAGGATTGTCAACTGCTGAGTATTCTCCTCTATTTTTGTAGCATCAGCCTAGGGGAGTTTGTAAGATTTACGCTTAAAGGCCCATGCAACTAAAGCAACCAAAGAGCTCTTAGCATGCATGCATGATGTAGATAGTAGAGTTACTTTGAAAGATTTACACAACTCATTGGAAATAAGCTAAGTGTAAAATCTTCTAAATCCAATTGACAAAATCTTCCAAAGACAAGCATGAAGTCTTTCGAAGCTTTAGAGAGAAAGTCTTTCGAATCCAAAGACTGATTTCTTCCGAAGATAGAGAAGACATGCTTTCTCTGATCACCTTTTGACAAAAGCTGAACAACTTTTCGCTGCCACTCCGAAGACTCGCCAACTTAGATAAGTTGGTGAAAAGGTCCGTGCTTTTATCAACTGTAGATTATGGTCATTGGTCTGTAACTTTCTACTTTTATACATTTTATCCGTTTTGTAATATATTAGGATGTGAGATATGACATGTCATAATATCAAGTCAAAAAGCAATCTGTCTTTTGACTATAGATTGATCTTGTTATCTAGAATAGTGTTTCCAGCTAGCTTTCAAAGTATGGCCGACTGGAAGGTGCTGTATAAAGTGTCTCATGTTCGTGTATTTATCTTTATGCTTTTTAACACTTGTAATAGAATTTGAGAGCAATATACTGTAATCCTGAAAACCAAACTTATCTTTTTCTTTGTTCTTTGTTATGTGTCATACTTAATTGTGTTCATAGTATCATCAACCTTAATCTAATTTTCTATTTGATCTGTTAAGTGTTTAAAGTCTCTCCTCATTGTGAAATTCATTATGTTGACCACCCTCACCCAGTCCTGCAAAGATAATAAACTGAAGCTTTCCAAATCAAAATCATTGCCGACTAAAGATCTCGTTTTACAAGTTCATATTACAAGTTGATCAAAACAAGAAAAAAACAACACGAGAAAAAGCCAACATGATAAATTCAAAATCAAGACGAAAAAGAAAAATCAAATTAAGGTTTGATGTAATAATGATTAAAACAGTATAAATAGAAACCCACTGGTGCAATTAGTGGTTTGTGTTTCTTATAGTGTGAATCACCACCTAAGGAGTACTCCTCCTTAAGGTGGGTTTTATCTTCCATATTTCATGTATGATTATCATTGTAATTTGTTCATCAATATCAATCATATCATATCAATTATCAACATCAATCTGTTTGTTCTTTGATTCACACATATACATCCCTTAATTTTGACTTTCTGTGTCAAGAACTTGATGAATCCTAAAATCCAAGCTCAACGAATCTTAAATATTGGTTTCTTGGTTGCTTATTTTTTGTTATTTTACATCTAAGTTTGTACTTTTAATAACGTTTTGGGATTTCATCTTTCTAACTGAAGATAAATAAGGGTAAACCTTATGTTTTGAAATATGTATGAGCCGTGAATCAACAAAATGTTATGAGACAGGAAATTAAATTTGAATTAGTATGCAAAAATCTGAATTAGTATGCAAATTGAATCAAATCAAAAACTGTCCAACAAACATAAACACACATCGGCATTCAAATCAATTTAAAAGCAGGGTGACGAAACATTTAAAGCCGACCATCAGAAATAGATTATAACAAGCAGTTATCTTTATTATATACTTATAAAAATATAATAATGAGATGTTGGATTCAACATTTAAAGATAACCATTCAAATAAGTGATAACAAACACAATTAAAGTGCAACTATTAAAATAGATGATTCAATGATGTTGGAGGTGGATCATTCTACCAAATAAGTGATCACGGATGGAGTTAAAATGAAAAAAAAAAAAAAAAAAGGAAGATAAAAACAAACAAACTACACTCGTAAAGCTAATACGAACTCATCTAGATAAACTAGTAGTTATCTACTCCTAAATGATAATTACTAGTTAAGTAACTAACATGATTATCTCTTACCCTTTAACTATTGTGTAGTTACATGATTTGTCAAACAATCACCACTTGTATTGCACTCTTCTTCACATGAAGGCCTGTTCGTCATCCACATATCGTGTTAGGTTCACCTCATCCTTTTTCTCCAACTTTCGACACTCCGATATGTAACGCTCGAGTTCATTGCACTTGTAACACCTGATGTTGCTCTTGTCCCGTTGTACTCGATCATCTCCTCAACCTTTCCTGGACCCCCGATCTCTTCCTTAGCCACATCCAAGATATTATCGATTCGAGTTTCCACAACCCCCGATGCTCACACTTGTGATCTTTATCCATTGCCTTTTTATTTGAATTTACGAATAAAATTTGACTTTGCTCGGTTTGGATCACCTCGTCCTTGATCCTTTCTTCATAAGCTTTAAAGCGGCCCAAAATATCATCATAACCAATGGTCTTCAAATCCACAACCTATTCTATAGAATTCACCATATGAATAAAACGCTTAGGTAACTCTGTTAAAATTTTTCTTTTGTTTCTTCTATAACCAAGACAAATGAGGTGGCTCAAGAAGCATACTCAGATAACTTATTAGTAAAGTCATCAATAACACCTTATTCTTGAGGTGGTTCGCAAATCGAGGGTGAAGACAATTGATGCAATTGCTTTCTAGAAAACATGAAGGGTCAAAATTAAAACAATGACTTGTTATTATTGTTGTATGCTATGGGTACGAAAACAACTAGATCAACCTAAAAACAAATGTAAACGAATAGAATGGAAGTAACATACTTCAACAATTTTCTTATTATTGAACTCGACTATTAACTAAATACATAACCTAAAATTTATAATAGACAAAAGATAATCCTAATCAAACTTAAATATTTTTGAATAATCTTAAAGATAACCTAATAATTGTATATTCTTAACAAAATGATAACTACCAACTAATTAAATCACTCCGTGATGTCTTTACTTTATCAAGAATAACCCCTTCAAATATGAACATATTAAAAGTACATTCTTAATTCTCTTCTGGACCCGAACTCAACCCTGACCACATCATAGATCTTCTAAATAACTTCTTTGAATCATAACCTACTTCATTAACTCATGCTTCTTTGTGGATCATTTAAGCCAGCTGCTCATCGACCTCCGACTAAAAAAACTAGCCCCTTGCTTTACCATTTTTACTCGGCACTTAACAAAAACCTATCACTGTGTTCTTTTCTTTCCGCACCTCCTATCAAAATACTTTTGCCAAAAGAGAACCATGCCATTCTTTTTCTTGGCAAGGAAGAAATGTCAATTGTTGATATTATCCTTAAACGTATGTTGACTTTGAACGAACCTAGTTAAGGCCCTTTATTGATCGCAACTGTTGACCTGTAATGATCAAATCCAACTCCTTTGTTAACCTGTTATTCAGTCTCCCTTAGTCAAACAAGTCTATCATTGACTAAAAACATGTTGTTGATCGAACTCCATCCTTGATCGCTTAACCTGTTGTTTTTTTTCTTTTTTTTCATTTTCTTCTTCTTCTGACTACAATAATCATACATAACTGGCAAATGAATGGACTTTGTTCTCGTTCCTCTCTCCATCTTTGTGTCTCCTTCTCGAGCCCAGCTTCTATATATTGATGATCTAGATAGGTTGGACTCACCTAGATTAGATTAGCTTATTTTGTCTTTTATGTAATAGGACTAATGTTAGATGATTTACATTTATATAAGAAATGTCTAGTTTGTTCTATCTTTATTTCGCACTGACCCAACGAAACTACGAGCGAATCTATAGATTCGCTCGTAGTCAGCTGATAAAGGTCACCCGGCGAAACTATTGTTCGCTGCCGGGTGAACCTACTTTCTGGTCAGGGTAGTTTTGCTCAAGCGAACTACTAGTGAATTTGTCACTTTTTATATATTTGCAACTCTTGTAACTTTGGGAGCAAGTTTTGCCAAACCTAATCGAGATATACTTTTGCATTACTGTATTCATAGCATGTTTGGGGCTGGAATTGCATTTGTTT
>BJCO01636867.1:0-22268 GCA_018326465.1 Flaveria floridana
TATGCTTGTTCATCATGGGAACCAAATACACTTAGCCAATCTTATATACTTGTAATCAAGTCGAGGTTTAGTTGTAACGATATGTGTTCTATAACCTTAGTAACTTATAACCTATGACATGAATTACTACTTGTAACTTTATCATATTATGTATGAAAACCTTGGAAACTCACCAACTATTTTTAGTTGACCTTTTATTTTTATCATATTTCAGGTAATCCTCAAGTTTAAAGTGAACTTTTGAAGCTTGCATAATCTAGGACTTGGACCTAGTTAATGAAATAAAAAGATTATATTTTGTTATGGTATGTTTGAACTTATTTCATATTTGAGACTTATGTTGTAATTCCTTTTGAAACTTATAATTTGAATATTTACATTTAAATATAGCGTTATGTGGCTGTGAACAATCTTAACCCTCACATCTCGACGATTCCGCCGTCAAGGTTGGTGTGTGACAAGAGCCATTACTCTCTTCATTTATTAGTCAGAATTCTTCAGGCTTTCATAGTATCTATTCATGTTCAAGAGATCATGCTCAGGCCGGTCCAATATGTTTTACCAGAAAAATACTTTTTGACCTACTTGATCTCTTAGGACAAACCATCTGTTTGGGTTTGGATAATACACCCAATACATGATGGGTCTCTCAGTAGCTAGAGGCTCTACATATGAATGAGTTAGTTGAGAAGCCTCTTTTGGTTGACCCTTAAGATGTTCTGACTCATCCTGAGGTATAGAGGTGGATGCTTTAAACTTATTCTTTTTTCTTGACTTCAAGTCTCTTCTGATGACCATCCTTTTCCTCTTTCTTTATTTTAATTGAGAAGGTTGGCCTTGATCACCTTTTCTTTCCTTTTCCTTCTTAGTTTGGTCCTTCTCCTTCACATGTTCAGAAGAAGGTTTAAGACCTTGCTATGGGTCAGAAGATGAAGCTGGTCATGGACAGCAGTAGATCTTGGTTCTTTTGTCTGTTTGGGTTGAACCTTGACCTCAGCTTCAAGTGTAGCTTGACTTGAAAGAGAATGCAAGTCTTAAAGCTCACCCTTTTTAATCTTCTGCTTGATCACCCTATTATGCTCATCCATTATGGATAGAGACATGGGACCAAGCATCGTACCAGAGAACCCATATAACTTCAAGAAGCTCACTAACTGCTTCTTGTTGGCTTTGATGGTGGCCCTTGATTTTTCAGCTTCCTCGCTCATCTTTCTTTTAACAGCTTTTCTTCCTTTAACGACTTCTTTTTCTAGCTGCTTAAGGTACTCGAACAATATATAATCATAAGATAGAGGGGGTAGAAACCTGTGGCACTCAAGTAGGTTATCATGTTTTGTTTATCCTGTTCTTGGCCTACTGGAGTTTCTTCCTCTATAACTACAGCTTTCACCTCAGGCATCTCTTGAAATAGGGAGAGGACAGGAGCTTGATATAATTTTCTTTTTTTTCTTCTTTGTTTTTGAGAAACAAAGCAACATCCTCGGCCTTCTTCCTCTCTCTGGATACCTTTGTGTCTGCCAGTTCAGTCAATACATGTAAGGGAAGAGACAGGAGATCATCATCATTGTAATTCCTAGTTTCCAGTTAGTTCAATTTGCCTACCTTAACTCATATTCTTGAGTGTTTGGCCTTTGACCACCCCTGATTCTAGCCTGCATGAAACTAGAATTCTCTCTTTGTCTTTCTTCCATTGCTTTCCTCTTCATCTCCCTTTTCTCCTCCTCAATCTCCTCTGAAGATAATACCTTATTTCCCTTTTCAAGCACTGGTTGTGTGACTCAGGAAGGAGAAATCTTTGGCCTTCTTGCACTTGTTTTTCATTGGAGCTCTAGCCAGGGGGGCTGTGAGACACCTTCTATAACTGGTGTCTCACTGAGGGTGGGTGGTTCTGGATGAGCAGGAATATCAAGGTTCACAGAGACCATAACTGGGCCTTCAACTGAGTCTTTCTCTTCGAAGCTAATCTTAGAGTCCAACTCAGTATCCGGTTGACCAATTGTTTTCCCTGCTAGCCTTTGTCTGTAAATGCTTGTTTTTCTTCTGAACTCCTCAGACACTCTCATTTGAATCTTCTCTGCTAACTTGCCAACATGTCTGTTTTGACTTAGGTTGACAAATGGCAGGTGTAGTAGAGGGAAGCTTTCATAGACTCAAAGGTTGTAAATGTTAAAAATTTCTTGTTGACCCAGGAAACTAGAAAGCACCTAGGCCCTTATTTTAATGTCATACCTCCATCCTATGATTGGATTTTCATTAGGATTGGATGGAGTTAACATGACCCTTAGTATAAAACCCTACTCAAATAGGCTTTGAAAGATGGCATCCATATTAATATGGGCTAGAGGAGGTTACTAAGTCTAGACAATTGCAAGTGAGGGTGGTGCATCCTCAATATCCATCCTCTGGGTAGTGCTCCCATTTCTATGATTGTAGTGACTTTCTCCTCATTTTTGCTAGCATCACTTACCTATAAAAGTGAGCTGGAGGTTAGGTCCACACATCCATAGGTTCTTGCAGCCCTGGTTGAGCATGCCTGGCAAGCCTCTCAGCTAGCTTACCCTTGAGATCTATGATCTCAAGTTGCTAATTTGAGCACTTGTATTTCTAAGGTAGCCACCTGAGATTCCAGGTGACTAACCTTTGAAACAAGATATGTGCATGTAGCCGTCAATTCTGCACCTTTTGTTTCATGCTCCCCTCATTTTAATCAGAAGAATCATGGGGGATGAGAGTATATAACTGAATTCATCCCTCTCACCACTAGATATTTATTCATGGTCTTTATTTTCCCTTCCTCTATGACAGGTTCATAAGAAATGCCAAGAAATTGGGTTGTCATGGTTAAGGTCTGAATGACGTAATCACATACAGAAGTGAGAGCCTCTTCCACATGGATCTTTTGAAAATGTTTAGAGAGATCCACCTAAGTAATAGGTGGATGATGTGGGCTAGACATGGGAGTGTCAGGAGCACTTATCTTTCCCTAATTAGGAAAAGAGTAGAGAGATTCATTATAGTCACTGAATCCCATGTATTCATCATCATAGAATCGAGGCTGGGAATTGGTTGGTTGAGATCTAAATGCTGGGGATGGTAGCTTTCCCCTAAAGGTTGATCATCTGAGTGTTGAGACTCAAGATGATGGCTTAAGGCTGGGGTTGTGAGCTCATCACGCTAAGCATGAGAACCTCAGCACTGATACTTGAAGGAATGGGAGTGGTTTGCTCCTCAGGAGAAGTAAGAGCTCTTGTTTACACTTGCTCCTGTATAGGTGCGTATATAGGGGCCTGCTCAATTTAAATATACTAAGTAGGGGTTTGTTTGGTTTTTCTATTATAGGTGATGGATATTTAAGGCAGTGTAGGTGGTGGTGAAGAAGGTGTGGGTTCAGCATTGGCTGGGATTGCCAAGTATTCACCTTGAGAAGGTTGCTCTAACATTCAAGGGACAAGGGCTGTTTCTACCCTGAAAAAACAAATAATGGTTTTGCCCATTATTTTAAAGATGCTGAGCTTCATCTGTCCCAACTTTAAAATATTACCCGTTTCCCTCAATTATGTGCGTAGTTCACAGTTGAGAATAAGATGGACATATCTAGGGATCATATAATATTCAAGGGAATTCAAGTTTGCAAGTAAATTTGTGTAAACAAATTGAGAGTACCTGAACTTGATCCCCTGGACGATTCCATTAACTATGTACGATAGGTCTTCTGGAACTTGGTCCCATCCTCCATGCTTGTTAGATAATGAGTGGATAAACATATGGAGAAAGTATTTACATTATGAAGATACCTTTCCCTTCCTGAAGGTTTTGACTGTGTAGTCATCTTCATAGCCTATTTGATGGAATGATCCATTGACTTCCTCCATGGTGAAGGACAACTCACCATCTTCATCATCCAGCTACATATATTGGTTTATGGAGGTTGGAGTTTTAAAAACTATCATCCATTGCACCTTAGCCGAGAGTGCCTTCTCACAATCGATAATAGCTTTCTGGCAAGTACTTAATAACTTGAAAAGTTGATATTCGTAAAGGGGAGGGTCAATGCTAAGGGCGGTAAGGTAGGGAGTGTGAAAGAAAGTTGCAAATTTCCAAAAAATAGGGTCTTTTCTAGCATTTAACAGAGCAACTTGGTTGTGTTGCCTATGTAGATGCATGATGAAGGCTGCTTGCTGGTTTTGGGGTTTAGAGTTGGCCATTTTTAAAGCTTTTAGGAGAGAGATTGGAAGAGGAATCAAGAGTTTATGGAAGTTTAGAGCTTCAAAGATTCAGATGAAAAAGAAGAAGAGAGAACGAGACCCGTTAAAAAGGCTATTTATAGGCTTGGATTTGAGACAAAGTTATTTGGAAAGATAAACTTTGAAATCCGGATTTAGGTCCTACCTCTGAAAAAGTGCCCAAAAGAGTAGTTATCTTGAAAGTTTAAAAATCTTCCGAAAATAATTTGTATTCGGAAGTTTAAAGAAATTTTCTGAAGCTAAATTTACTTTGGAAGATATTCCTTAGTTTGAGAAGAATTGCTTCAGAAGAAAATGTACTTAGAGTAATTTTGCTTTCGAAATATATTTGGTTTCAGAATATATTAAGGTTCAGAAGTTATGCTCAAGGAGTAAATAAAAATCCTAAGATTAATTACTTTTGGAAGAAAGTTGTCCTTCAAAACATATAAGTGCTTAGAAGCAAACTTAAGCTTTAGAAGATATATTAAAATTTCTTATGAAGTTAAATCTCATATTAAGTAGTTATTAGTTTTAAAGATATAATTTTCTTTCAAAATCAAATCAATTTCTTTCGAGAGAAATCTGTCCATACTTCTTAAAATTCTAAGAAATATTTACATATAAAAATTTCTTCCAAGATTAACAGGGCTTATATGAGTGATAAATTAGACAACAGTAAAGACACACACCTTTTGAAGAACAATTTTGAAATTGATTTAAGAAAATCTACTTAAAGTTAATCATTCCAATAGATGATACAAGATATTTAAATCAATATTTATCAAATGCTTTTATAAACAGATAAGAATATATTTTCTTTGTGTTAACTTTGACCAGTTTAATCAATCATCCTTTAAAATTATCTCTGATCAAATGATACTTGATATTAATGTGTTTTGTCTCTAAGTGTTGCACTGTATTCTCTATGATTGAGAAAGCACTGTTGTTGTCTATGTGGATAGGAGTCTTCTTGAAGTTAAATCCATAATCTAGCGTCTGATTCTGAATCCAAAGCACTTGAGCACAGCAGCTTGTAGCAGTAATGTATTTAACTTCAGCAGTTGATGTAGATACACAAGATTGCTTCTTGCCTTACCATAGGACTATCATTCCACCAAAGAACTAACATTCTACATGTGTAGACTTGATAGCCATATTGAAGCCACCATAGTCACTATCTATATATGCATATAGATTGAAGTTAGAATTCTTTGGATACCAAAGTCTAAGTTTGGGAACTCCTTTGAGGTATATAATAATCCTTTTGAAAGCAACTAGATGTGACATCTTGAGGTTTGATATCTTGTATATATTCATGTAGCAAACATGATATCAGACCTGTTAGTTGTTAGGTACATAAGTAACCCAATCATGTCCCTATATTGATGTTCATCAACACCCCCCTCAAGATCAGGTCCTAAGGAGTGGTTTTTAGCTATGCGAGTCTTAGCAACCTTACAATAAATCAGATGAGATCTAGTTAGTATGTCCTATACATACTTTGATTGGTTTATGAAGATGACATTGTAAAATTACTTCACTTGAATTCCTAGAAAGAAATTAAGTTCCCCCATGCAACTCATTTCAAATCTATTCTTCATCAGCTTCTCAAACATTTTGTAAAGCTAATCATCAGTTGACCCAAAGATAATGTTATCAACATAAACTTGAACCATAATCATGTCATTCCGTATTCCTTTGATGAAGAGTGTGCTGTCAATAGTACCTCTTTTGTAACAATGTTAAACTAGGTATTGTGACAGTGTCTCATACTACTTCTTTAGTGCTTCATGCAGCCCATAGAGAGCTTTATCAAGCTTGCTATCATAATCAGGATGATCTGGATCTACAAAGCCAGGCGGTTGACAGACATACACTTCTTCATCTATCACCCCCTATAGAAAAGTGCACTTGACATCAAGTTAGTAGACCTTGAAATCCTTTGATAAAACAAAAGCAAGGAATAATCTTACAGCTTTAAGTCTTTCTACAGGAGCAAAGATATAGTGAATCCCTTACTCTTGAGTGTACTGCTGGACTACCAATCTTGCCTTATTATTGATGGCAAGTCCTCTATCATCTTTCTTGTTATTGAATTCCTATTTGGTTCCTATTGGCATCTTCCCAGTAGGAATAGGACATAGGTTCCAAACACTCTGTCTTTTGAATTGAAGTAGTTCCTCCTATATTGCTTCAATCTAACTTCCACATCTTAATGCTTAATCTACTTTCTTTGGCTTAATCTGGGATAAGAATCAAGAGTGTAGACAAACACTTTGATCATGGGTTTGTCCTCTTGTTCTCACCCAAGTTTTAACCTTACTAATTATGTTTATGGTAGGATGTGACTTGTGGATTCTTAGCTGAGGAATCATAGTAAGTAGATTTGATAGATCCAGATTCGAGAAATTTAGATGTACTGATTTAGTATCACCTACCACATCAGCACACCCATCAAGTGTGACTTGATCTACAGAGTATGTAATATCAGTGAGATCCCTTCATTTATCAGTATTAAGATACACTTGATCACTTTCACCATTTCTGTCATTTCCTACATTGGAGATCCCTTCATTTTGAGTTTTATAGCTCACTGCTGAAATTGGTTGGTACCTTAGATGTATCAGCAGAAGAATTTGTTATATTTGTGTTGACAGCATTTCCACTGGCAATGTTTGTTATCATTGGTGCTGAAGGGATTTGATCATTTGGTATTCTAAGTTCAAATATTTGATCAGTATCTTCTATAGATATATTACCTATTGTTCCTGAAACATATTCACAAGATTTGTTAAAATAGTTGGTAACCAAATCAAGATCAAATAGCCAATCATGACCAAATCCTTTCATACTTGGAGTGTGTTCATTAAAGGTCATGTTGGATGACTCTTTAACTACTCTAGTTTTGAGATTGTATACTCTATAAGCTTTAGCTTGAGAAGAGTATCAAATGAAATGTCTATCATTTGCCTTTTCAGTAAACCTGGCTATATGATCTTTGGTATTCAAGATAGTGCATGGACATCCAAATATCCTAAGAAAACCAATAAAAGGTCTTCTTTTGTGACACAGTTCATAAGTTCTCTTACTATGAGCTTTGACTACTAAAACTCTATTCTACATATAGCAAGCAATGTTGCTTGTCTCTGCCCAGAAGGTGATAGGAAATTTAGAGTAAGAGAGCATGGTTCTTGCAGCCTCAATAATTGTCTTATTTCTCATCTCAGTAACACCATTTTGTTTTGCTCTTGGTAGGCAGTGTTGACTGCCTCTACCTAACGGTGATGGATAGTTTAGAGTTAGACAACATGGTTCTTGCAGCTTCAATAAGTGTCTTGTTTCTCCTCTCAGCAACACCATTTTGCTAAAGAGTTCTGGGAGCACTATATTGTCTTCTACTACCCTTTTCATCACAAAATGTGTCAAGGATTTGGTTCTTGAATTCAGTTCCTTGATCATATCTTATGGTTTTGACCTTACAATCATATTGATTCTCAATTTTCAGAATGAACTTCTTCAAGATCTCAGGAGTCTTATCCTTAGTTCTAAGAAAGAAGACCCAAGTGAATCTTATAAAGTCATCTATGATCACCAAACAGTATGAGGTCCTTCCTAGACTCATTACACTGGTGGGGCCAAAAAGATCCATATGTAGCAAGTTTAGGGGAGTAGTGATGGAATTCTTTTCCTTCGGTTTGTGAGACACTTTGTGTTGCTTCCCTTTCAGGCATGCAACCTGGTGATCGTCGCTTGTAAACTCTTTCTTTGGCATTCTAGTTACCAAATCATTCTTAATCAATTTATTCATGTTTTTAAAGTTTACACGGCACATTCTTTTATGCCAAAGGAACTACTTATCACTATTTGCTTTAGATAGAAAGCAAGAAACTTCTTCTGAAGGAGATGTTCCTACAAATTCATCTTGTACATGTTTCCTTTCCTGGAGGCTCTAAGCAGTATATGCTCTTGAGGAATGACCACCCCAGGCTTGAGAACAATGCACTCATGCTCGGTGAAGAGCATGTTATGTCCCTGATCACAAAATTAGGATACACTCAGTAAATTGTACCAGGCTCTTTAACAAAGTTTACCTTTTTAATGCTGAGCTTACCATTTGTGACCCTGCTCCTTCCAATAACGTAACCTTCTGCATCTCCTCTTAAAGCAACTGGCCCTCCATCAATTTTCTTAATGTTTTAAAGCAAAGAGCCATTGCCTGTCATGTGCCTAGAACAACCACTATCTATGATCCATACATTCGTTTTAGGCTTTAGCTGTTCCTGCATAAAAAGGAGAAGGTTAGTTATATTTGGAAACCCAAGCCTCATTGGTCTTGGGCTTGTCAAAATGGACTGAAGACAATACAACAGTATTTGATCCTATGTTAAGACTTTGAGTATCATTTGTTGTTGTTGATGAAAAACTTCCAGTCACTTGGTCATTCTTTATCTTTCACATCATCTTTGGACTGAAGACAATACAACAGTATTTGATCCTATGTTAAGACTTTGAGGATCATTTGTTGTTGTTGATGAAAAACTTCCAGTCACTTGGTCATTCTTTATCTTTCACATCATCTTTGGAAGATTATATTTGACCTTCAATACTTCAAAAGTTTTGACAACTTCGTAAGTTTTGGAGAATGACCCTTTGGAAGATTCTGCTTTCACTACATTAAGCTTCAGTGCTTCGGAAGCATTCCTTCCTTCCGAGATCAACTTTTCTTCCGAAGGCAAGTTTTCACTTGTCTTAATTTCCATTTTAGAGCTTCCAAAAGGAAGAGATTTTCCTTCTGAAGCTTTCTTCTTCTTCTCAGATGTTTTCTTCTTGGTCATGTGGGCAATACTTTTAGGATTGTAGATACAATCATTAGCAAAATGAGAAGTACTACCGCACATGATGCAATCAAATAGCTTCCTTCTGAGAGACTTCTTGTGAATAGAAAGCTGAGCTTGATCACTTTCCATCTTCATCTTCATCTCCTCAGATGCTGCATCAATCTTCCTAGGGCGAGGCTTACTCTTAGAGGTGAATGGTTCAGGCTGTGTAGTAGTGGTACACAGCTGATCAACCTTTTTTCCTTCACAGGGATGCGTTGGACATGAAGTAGAACTCTTGGTACTAGAGTTTAGAGTTGAGTCCTCAGTCTTCACCACTTCAAATCCTGCAGAGATAAAGATTTGTTTCTGCTTGGAGTTCAAAATGACCTTGATCTCTTGAGTCTTCTTTGATCTTGTTTTGGCTGCTTTGATCAAGTTCTTCCTCTTAGACTTTATCATCCCTGGTTTCTTCCTCTCCTCAGAAGAATAGTGACCCTTGTTAGGATAATCTTCTTCACTCATCTCAGATCCATCATTCACTATCTACTCTTCATCCTCTTCTTCAATAGGGTCTATGAGGGGAAGCTCATCTTAATAAGTTCCACACCTAGGAGACCTTATAGATAGTAGAGTGTATGGAGGAGCTATCTCAGCAGAACCTTGTCCATTCTTGTTCTAATAACACACTTTTGCATGCAAGGATGAGGATATCATGTTCTTGAAGGTCTTTTCTTCAAGAACACATTTTTCTGCACTGGCCTTGCTGATCATAAGCTCAGCCTGGTATTCCGTTAACTTAGTGATGAGGTCTTTGAACGGAGTCCTGTAGTTGGTATGTTTATGCTTAAGAGTGAAAATTGTTTTCTCCAAATCTTCTATTTTAAGTTTGTAATCATTTTCAGCTCTTTTGAAATCAGCTTTTAAGATGTTTAAGAACTTAAGATCAGGTCTCATCTCTAAGTTATAGGACCTATATCAGTTAACTTTACTAATGCATTCTGGGATACAAAGATGTTCAGGTACCTTGGCTTCTTTATGATCAGCCATCAATGCTTGGTTTGGAGATGCATCTTCAACCTTGAAACTCCAATCAATGCCTCTTGCTTCAACAACAACTGCAACTTGTTTCTTGGGCTTCTTAGTCTGTGGAACTCCATCAGTGTAGTTTGGCCTAGGTTGTTCTTGGCCACCATTTGTCCTTGGTGCCTTGCACTCCCTAGCAAAGTGTCCCATCTAGTAACAGTCGTAACACTTCACTTTGCTTTTATCCAGCCTAAACTTATCACTAGATATTTAAGATGGTGAGATCTTACGATCAAGAGCCTGAAATGCTCTGATACCAATTGCAGGACCAGTTAAGGGTGGTTAACACAATTAGTCCCATAATGAGTAGAGTGTTAGAACACTTAAAAGATCAAAAAAGAAACCGGGTTTATATAGAACATAGTAAGAACATAAGTAATGAGATAGAATAGAAGAACAAGAACAAGAGAAGTATCGTTTTCAAGAATGTTGTATATTGCTCTCAAGTTCTATTACAAGTGTTACAAAGCGTAAGATAAAATAAAAAAACATGAGATACTTTATATTACATCCTACTGCTGGCCATACTTTGAATGCTAGCTGGAAACACTAATGTAGACAACAAGATCAATGTAAAGTCAAAAAGACGGATTGCCTTTTGACTAGTGACTATAACATGTTATAGCTCATATCCTAATGTATTACGAAAATGATAAAAAGTACAAAGTAGAAAGTTACAGACTCTAAACCTTAATCTACAGTTGCAAAAGCATGCACCTTTTCACCAACATATGCTAGTTTGTGAGTCTTCAGAGTTGCAGCAAAAAATGGATCAGCTTAATATAAAAGTTGAGTAGAGAAAGCATGTCTTCTCTGTCTTCAGAAGAAATCAATCTTCGTTTCATTGGCGTTGGAAGACTTTGTCTTTGAAGCTTCGGATGACTTCATCTTTGGCTTCGGAAGATTTGGTATTTGACTTCGGAAGATTTTACACTTAGTACATTTTCTTTTACGAGTGTACAACTTCTGAAGTAACTTCTACCATGTATATCATGCATACAAGCCGGAAGCTATTTGGTTGCTTTGGTTGCATCAGCCTTTCAAGTATAACCTTACACCTTTAAACATAAGTTAATAGTTTGTTGAAAAATCTAAATCAACAACTTAAAAAAAGTTAATATGACTATGCATTCTAATATACCTATAGTTGAAGAAATTAACAATATCAAACTTATCCAATTTATGAATCCTAGAACATAAGCATCCAAAATATGTAATTTGGATTTGAACACAATCACTGGATCATATAACATAATATGAATAATAATTCATAACAAAACAACTTAGGGGTTGTTTGGCAACTTCTGAATGAGTAAGTGCTGAACCAATAAGAGGCCTAAACTAGTAAGAGGTCTGAACCAATAAGTGCTGAACAAGTTTAAGTCTGTTTGATTGGATAACTGAATGAATATGTAAAATGACTATTTTACCCTTTAATTTAGTTCTTGCTGAACGATTGTGATAAAAATGAAACACCTTTAAATATCTTTTGCTACACGCCTATCCGTTATGAAATTACTGGACTTAAGAAAAAGCTATATACAACTCAAAATGCACATGGTACCACCCTAATTACTTTTAATCTAATCTACATATTTACATATTACAATTTATATATTAAATGTTCACATGAACCACACTTCTTTCTTCTTCATCTTTCTTCTTCATCTTTCTTCTTCATCTTTCTTCTTCATCTTTCTTCTTCATCTTTCTTCTTCATCTTTCTTCAAATTCTCAAATGAAAACCCTACCACCTTCTCCACTACCACCATCATGACACTTCAGTACCACTGAATCACCATCATCATCATGCCATTTTCATCACAGCATCCCACCATCGGATAACCCCTACTATATCGACAGGCTCACCACCGCCACATACGACAACCGTCGCCACCGTCACCACTGCAGTCCAGCGCCGACGAGGAGGTGGCAACGGAGGAAGAGAGGGCTGTGGAGGCTTGCTGCAGACGGCGCTCCGGCGAGGGTTCCCAGTCAGACTCATTCTCAAATCTGACTCGGTAAGTGGTGATTCAGACCTCTTTTTCAATCAGAGGTACCCAAACCAAATAATCAAGTCTGACTCGGTCAGACATACATGTCTGACTGGAGTCATTCAGACTCAAACAAACAGCCCCTTAGTCTTTCCAAACCTATGTAAAAGAAAACACACTTGTTTTAGTTTTCAAAATACTTTAGTTTTCAATCACTACAAGAAATTAGGGTGTTTATACACATATAATTTGCATGCACATTTAAGTACTCATGCAAAATACCTACACATGTTTGTATATGTATGGGTAGAGGTAGATGGTATTTTTTTCATGATGACTAGCACTTAATATATGTTGGTAATATGTCCTTGCCACACTTGATGTTGGGGGGAAGGTTTTCCTAAAAACTGAAGATCAATTAAATGTTAAATTAGTCGGACATGTATCTAGTTTTCATTATGTGTAGGTAAATTATCTACATATATGTGAAAATTTAATATATGCGGGGTAATGGATTATGTTTTACAAACACATAATATTTATGATTAAATATGTAGATGAATTAAATAAATAAATTCTTGGGGTTAATATGAGTGATTAGGGTTGATATTGTTCAATAGTTACAATTAGAATCAACTAGGGATAGTTAGAGTAAATTAGTATCAGTTAGGTGAATAAGGTTAATAATGATCAAAGAGGGTATGTATTAGTCAATAATAGTTAGTTGGGGCCATTAGCATTTCGACTCGACGTAGCGTTTAATTTAAATCCAAAAGTTAATATACATACAATTTATGATTTATATATTTTTATACATATCACTTATAATATTTAAATATTATAAAAATGTAAAGTTTAATATAATATAAGTTTATTTTTTTGTTTTAATAATTTAGACAGTTGAACATAATTTTTTTATTATTTTCTAGATATATTTAATATATTAATTTTTATATATATCAAAAGTTCTCCAATTTAATATTTTTCCACCCTTGTTATTTTCACCAAATATACTGATATCCCCGCACCTTGAGACCCCAAATTCATATTCCTGGTCGATTTCAGATCTATATCCTTGAAATTAGTCAATGATAATAACAAGGTTAATTATAATTGATTTAGGTTTCTCAATCTCAATTGTGTTCTTCGTCGCTCTCAATCTCAATCATGTTCTTTGTTGCTCTCTCAACTTCCCTAAATCAATCGCACAGTGCCATAATCTTTTCTCTTTCAAACTCCATGGGTACAATTAGAGTTTCCTATAGTCGGCACTTGACTGGGAAATGTAACTAGTTGACATAGAAATGGGAGCAATTGATTTTGGTGGGTTGTGGTGAATATTGCATGCAACTGAAAGGAAAACATAAGTTATAACAAAACAGTCTAAGAAAATGTATGCTTTTATTCTATTATTTCGGTTAAAAACAACATTATAGTGGTAGGCATCATCCAATTTAAAGTTACCAATGTTAGTCAGTTATGCTGGATAATAAAGTAGTTTTTATAGAAGATTTAGTTACTCTAGTGACATTGGCATCTTTAGAGATGCTAGTGCTCGGCTACTGTTGGCAAAGAGTTTAACTACTTTTGGTTTCCAGGTAATTTTGTCAGATCATAGCTTTGAGTTTTATTCCATTAAGTTGTCTTCATAGTTGTTGGTGATAGAAAAAGTAATGTGGAAACGATAAGTAGTTGGATTGAAAGATTTAGAATCCGGCAAATGATAAACTTACATGTGAAGTGGGGTGAAAGTCTTCGTTTCTCGCAAGGTTCATTGTAAATGCCTATAAAAGTTGTCTGCATAATGGAGTTGTCTTCTAAGAAACACACTACATATGCTCACTATGAGAAATGATGATGATATGAAAGAAATTTGTTCAAATAAGATATTAAGAAAATACTCTATCATCACAAAGTAGATATTGTTATAATATGGGACTATATTATATAAGCAAGCTAAGTATGGTAGGCCACATGAAGAAAATAAATGAATATCACTATTTATAAGGATGACCTAATCTAAGAATGATTATGAATGATATATCGAATGAATAGATTTGTTTTCAAGAGACAGAAACATTATGTATTAATCTAGGATAGATGGAAATGAATGAAAAAAGCTAGGAAAAGAAGATCTTAATAAGATTATGAATTCAAACGAACAAAAAGCTATTGGTGCTACGGACACATGTAACTTCATAATGTTAGTTTCTATGTAGTAACACAAGAGACACATAGTCCGAAATAAGTTGCAACTAAGTTATATAAACGAAAGTCCGAAACAAGTTATGTATGATAATAAAAGAAATCAAAGTAGCTTTACACACAAGACCATGGATATAAGAAAAACTATGTCTAGTAGCATATATTGACATATGAGGTACATGAATGTATCATAGGTAATTATGTATTAAGAAGATACATACCGAATTGTATATTCATAAATTTGGAATTAGAAATTAAACTACAAAAAGACTGTTAAGACTTGTTAAGTAACACCAGAGAATCAAGAAAGAATTGAACATAGAATCAACTAGCACTTGCATTAATAGAACATGAACAACTATGCGAAGATGAAATCTTTTAACTCTCTTACAACTTTGTCATATACCTAATCCCCCAAATTTAGTTTGTTAACATAAATTAACAAACTAATACAAAGTTACAAACTCAACCCCTAACTATGTCACTTTAACGAAGAAAGCACAAACATTAGTACAATAGTAAACTAACTACCATATTAACTAAGTGAGTTGACTACTGCATCATATTAACAATCTCACCTTCATGCATAGTCAACCAATTCCCAAGAAATCCAAGCACTTAGAAAACTTCAGGACGAGCCTTAGTGAACATATCTGTAGCATTACATAAAGTATCAACTTCCTCAACTACCACTTCCCTTGATTGCACTATTTCCCTTATGAAACGAAGCTTCGCATTAATGTGCTTTGTCCTTTCATGAAACATCTGGTTCTTTGAAAGTTTGATGGCATCTTGACTATCACACAAGACTATAGCATCTGATTCTGTAACTCCCAATTCAATTCAAAAACCCTTTAGCCAAATTACCTCCTTCACAGCCTCTATCAGAGCAATGTACTCTGACTCAGTTATTGATAAAGCCATTACTTGCTGTAGAATGGCTTTCCAGCTGACCAGGCTTCCTGTCACCTTAAAAGCATAACAAGTAATGGACCTTCTCTATCATAATTTTTGATAAGATCTACATTACATACCCTAACACTGAATGATCTATCTCAGATTTAAACCCAAATTAAAATCAAACCAACATCTCTAGAACCACTAAGATACCTTAGTATCCCCTTTACAGCCTTCCAATGTTGCTTGGGGTTAGCAATGTTTCTATTAACCAAACTAACTGTATACCCCAAATCTGGTCTTGTACAAACCATGAGATACATCAAACTTTCCACCACGTTTGCATTAGTAATTCCATGCATTTATTAGGCTTCTTCAACTGTCTTCAGGCTATCAAGACTAGAAAATTATATGGGGCCGTAGAGAGAGTAGTCATAGGCTTATAATTATTCATATAGAAATTAGCTAATACCTTTCTCACATAGGAAATCCGAGAAACAATCAGCTTCCTAGCTTCTCTATTTCTGCTAATTTCCATGCCCAAGATCTTCTTGGCATTCTCTAATTCTTTCATATCAAACTCTTGCATAAGTAGATGTTTGGTTGCAATGACCAGATCATGATCTTTACATGCTATGAACACTTCATCTACATATAATAGGAAATAGACATATTCCCCTTCATAGTACTCCCTATAGTATACACAACTATCATATAAACTTTTACCAAATTCAATATTAACCATGTACTCATCAAACCTTTTGTAGCACTGTCTTGGGGATTGTTTCATCCCATACAAAGATCTCTTTAAGAGACGTACCTTTCCTTCCTTTCCTTTCTCCTCTAACCCCAAATGTTGTCTCATATATATTTCTTTATCTAAAGTACTATAAAGGAATGTAGTTTTAACATGTAACTACTCCAACTTAGTCTCTTAAGGTAGTTAAGTACAATATCGCCCTAACTGATGTGTGCTTTACTACCGGAGAAAATATCTCTTTATAATCAATACCTGCCCTTTGTGTAAATCCTTTGGCTACTAACCTGGCCTTAAACCTTGGCCCAACAGATCATAGAACACATTCCTTAATCTTGTATAGCCATTTACAAGTGTTGCAAAAATCGGTCTAGGCGGTTGATTCATCGGCGATTAGTCGCTAGTAGGCCGCCCACCCAGGAGTTTTTACCTAATCAGCAAATTAATCGCTAGTCGGTCAACGGTGGTCAAATTCGGCCCTAGGCAGTCCTAATTAGCCAAAAACCATAAATTCCGATGAGTTTTCGGCCAAATTCCAGCGAGTTTCCGGCCATATTCCAGCTACTTGAAATTCCAGCGGAAAATTCATAAATACTGGCCAGATTTGTTTATATGTATATAAACTAAACATTTTCATAAAAATTACATACAAAAATGTATATATGTATATGTAAAACTAAAAATTATATATAAAAATTGTAAACCAATTAATCCCTACTAATCCCAATTAATCCCTACTAATCCCAATTAATCCCTAGTCGGCACCCCACCGCCCGACTAGCGGCTAGTGATTTCTACAACATTGCCATTTACACTCAACAATCTTATGATTTTCTAGTTTATCTATAAGCACCTACATGTTGTTCTTATGTAGTGGATCTATTTCATCCTTTATAGCCATAACCCATTTATCTTTATCAGGTGAGTTAATAGCCTCAGAATATGAAATGGGTTCATTGTTGTCTTTAAACTCAGCAGCACTAAAAACAAAAGCAGATATGTCAAAAGTGAAGTTATAGCTTGCAGGTGGACTTATCACCCTTCTGCCTCGGTTCTATGCCAAGCTATACCTAGTCTCTACCCCTTGAGTACTTGTTTGTTGACTAGACCCTTCACTATGTTTCCCAGTATTACTACTTGATTACTCCACCTTAATTTGAACCTCATGTCTCTCTAACAAGTTAGAACTAGTGTTTATGACATCCTTGTACATTATTTCTTCCTTGAACACCATATCCCTGCTTACAATTACTTTAGGCGTCACATCATCTAGTCTCCACAATCTATACCCACTCACTCCATCAATGTGGACAAACTAGTGATGTACGTGCTCGTCGCGAACCAAAAGAGAGACATTTAACTATCTCCACTCATCATCGTGAAAATCATTGAATGAAATTTTGGAGTGTGGAAAGGTGGGAAGTTTTAAGAGATATGCATGTTAATTATAAGTACGAGTAACAAGTGAGTATTGTGATAGCATCGATGATAATCCATAACTTTATTAGATAGGCTGCTAGATTTTATGAATCATTTAGCATGGCATAACAAGAATCCAACACTCCAACAGAAAGTAGAACTAGTAATGAAGTTTATAAAGAAGGTCGAAGTACAAGCCGTAAGAATAATTAAGATTTGTTTATGGCAGCTATATGCAATATTAATGCGCTAAATATAATGGGATCGTGGGGATGAATATACTATGACAATAGTTTGTTATTTTTTTTATGAATTTATATAATTTGTATCAAAGTTATTTATGGTTTAATAAAAAAATATTAAAATTATTGAACAAATTTTATAATATATTTTGAAATTTTTTTAATAATATTTTTGTCCAAGAAAAATGATCAAGTATAAATATTACTTGTAAAAGTAGAAAATCACTTTAAACATAAAAGAGTGTCCTTTTTAGTTATTTTGTATGAATAATGAGCCCTAAAATATGCATAGAAAACATATTAAAAGCATATCATTTATTCCTTAATCTCTTGCTTAAAATGATAAACATGAACTTAAAGTGTTAAATTGTGTTTTCAGATGTTCAAAGGGCTAAGATGGACAAAAGGAGCATACTTAACAAGAATTTAAAGAAAACCGAGATTTGAAGTCCAAGCATGGGGTCGTGCCTTATTAATTACACTTCCATGCTCAGCTTGAAACACACCCCATGCTTAAATTAGCACACCCCCGTGTTTAGACATCTGACATGACAAAAAATACTGTCCCTAAAAAGCATGCATGGGGTCGTGCCCCATGAGGAACAGGGGCGGGCCCCAAGGAATGAGGGTGTGTCCCACCCAAAACACGGGGTCGTGCCCGACTTACTCGGCACGTACAAACCTGGCAACTTTCGTAAGCATTGTACTAGCACGAGGCTATGTTTACACACTCTAGAAAGCCTATAAATATAGGCTTAATTATAACATTTTGGAGAGCTTTTGGTAAGGGAAACTCTGCTGATTTCTCTCGGGAATCAAGACTTGAAAACCCTTGGGAGGCTCAGAAGGTGCATATAACACTTCGAAGAAGCTCAGGATTATCTAAACATCATTTATTATGGATCACTATTTTGATTGTTTCATTTCACCGATGATTTCATATATATCTTCTATTTTAGTTAATGTTATAATCAAGCTCATTATAAGCTAAACTCTTATTATCATCCTAATTAGATGAAACTTATGTGATTTATGATGAACTAATGGTGTGATTTATGTTATATTAATATTATGGTAATCTTGGATAAACTTTTGATAGGTATCATTCACCTTTGAATGTTATAAACTTATGATTTGTAATTGTTAATGCCATACAAGTTTGAAAAACATATGAACTAGCTTTTATTCGTTAAACTAGTATTCATAATAAATTTATAGCTAATGAACTAGAAATGGTAATTAGAAATCATATCACCTTAACTTTCTGATCATTTACGGGTTTTCTTTTACTAGTCTGACAAATCTGCACTAATTGTTATTGTTTTCTAAAATTAATGGTATGTTAAAAAGTAACTTGATCAACTCTCTTTCTAACATTAAGTTATGTTTTTGAAATCGTATGTTGAAAGGGTGCACAAGTATTACCTACAATACTAGTAGCTTGGAGGGTAGCGTTATAAGTGACTTGATGCAGCATTCCTCGTCACTACAGAGCCGGTAGACGAGAAATCGGTGTTGGCTCACATTTTTAAACATTAACATAACTACTTTAACATATATCTTTAATCACACCACGTCATTCATCACAGTTACATAAGTGTAATCTAATTATAATGAGAGCTTTAATTCCCTATTTTAAAACCTGAAAGTGTCAAGTTTACTTTTACTTTTATCTTTAATTATTTTTTAAAAAAATTCCCTAAAAATTTGGTTGCATCAATGAAACTTATCATTTTCTTAAAACAGAACTAATTCCGATAGTCAATTGTAAAGGTTGTTAAGTAGGCTTGGTGTGTCCACGGATTGATACTCGGTTCTTACAAACATTGATTACCACATGACAGGTACACTTGCATTTTATGTGTGCAATTAGTATAAGTAATAACCAATTAAAACTAAATCTGTATAAAAATATTTTATCAAAATATACATACCTTTCACACTGCATCAATGAATAAATTAAGCCAAACCTTTTTTTAAAAACAACTTATTGACTAATTCCATCATAAAAGTTACTCCAAGCACTTTTATAAAAGTCATTTCCTAAAAGTCATAAGTTAATAAGGACTTTTAACAAAAAAGACTTTTGGAGTTTACATGGGATCTCAAACACCCTCTTAGTATTGTTAAGTCAAGGACCAGGTAAGAGCATTGCTACCTAGCAAAAAACCGATGGTTCAAGAGATAAGTCTAGGCCTTAGAAAGGTTTGGGATAATGAGAAGAATTGGGTAAGGAACCCAAATAAATAGGTAATATACCTGTATATGGTAAGTATCCGGATTGTATGGGTTATAGACCCATGAGTCATACGGGTAGATCACTTACATTGTATAGGTGAAGTACCATTAGGTTGAGGGTTAGTTACCCTATAAGTGAAAGGCCGAAAAGTTATGGGTGGAAGATAGTAGGGACACTCAAGAGCTAGATCTATGTGTCTGGGTTAACATAAACCAGACTAATATATCATAAAGCTGATATAGGTGAGTTAATAGTGTCAAGATACATATGTTTCAATTGTTAATTTTGTGTTATAATTTGCATATGTAACATATAAACTCTATACATTTTATAAGAATGCTTGTATATTCATTACGAGTCTTGGTGATTATTAAGATATGGGGTGATGTGCCTTAGTGACGTATGTGTAAGACTAGAGGTGGCGTACCCTAAAAATTAAAGAATGTAAAAATAGGACATGTATAATGTTAAAATGTTTGTACATGGAAATGAGCTACTAAATAACAAATATAAGTATGAAAAACTACTTATGAACATTATCAGACTCACCAACATCTCCTACTAACATATAACTTCAAATTGGTATCACAGGTGATGGTAAAGAAGCAAATTGAGGATATTGGTCTAAGATATATAAGGGAAAGTTATAATATTATAAACCTGTTTTACAAAAAAACAACAAGAGATCAAGTTTCCATTGCTATGATATTATCAATTCCTTATAAGGGACCCCGTTTTGGGTTGGGTGTGACATGGGGTGGCTCGAAAGAAAAGAATAATAATAAGAGTAAATTACTATTTTAGTCCCTGTGGTTTGATGGTTATAACTTTTTCATCCAAATAGTTTAAAAATACGCAATTTGACCACTGTGGTTTAAAATCTATCACAATTAAGTCCAAGACACTAACCCCCATCTATTTTTTTTGTTAAGTGTATGTAAAAAGACAAAAATACCCTTAGAGTTAAATTGTTACTTCAATATTAATGTATAAATACTAATAATAAGATTATATAGATACACACACATATATACACTCACTCTCTCTATCTTTATTCTCTCTCTCTAAAACCATAGCCCCTTCCCGTCTAAGCACCACCTTACAGCGCTCGCGAGATAGCCATCGCACCCACCGTCACACCACCGCAATCACCTACAAGCACTGCCATACACCACCATCTGACAACCACCACCTGAAAAACCACCACCATCGATATCTCTTTGAACTTTCATCCTTACCTACTGCACCACTCTTGCTGCACACCACCGTCACTTCCATATAACACCACCACCACCCTCACTACACACCATTATCACTACACCTACGACAGACCACCATCACTGCTATACACCACCACCACCACCGTCGCTATACACCGCTATCACTACATCCAACACCACCGGAGAGAAATGCGAATGAGACACGAGAGAGAGGACAATGACACAAAGAGGGTGGAGGTGGGGTCGTAGGTGGTGTGTGGCGGTGATGTTGTGGGTTGGTATGGTGGTGGTGTGATGAAGATGGTGGTGGTGTGATGGAGATGGTATGGTGGTTATGGTGGTAGTGGGTGTAATGACAGAGAAGAGAGTGGGGAGGGGGAGGGAGTGTTGAGGGTGGTTAGTTAGTTTAATATTGTTTTTAAAATATTCTAGATATTTATATAGAAGTAATCATTTCAATACAATGGTATTATAGTCTTTTCTAAAATATTTAACGGTGAAATTGAATGGAGTTAACGATGTAGACTTATTTGTAACATAATTTTAAACCACAGTGATAAAATCGATCGTTTTTAAACTATTATATAAAGGGAGAGGATATGCTACAAAGGCTATATTTCCTAAAAAGGGTGAGAAGTAATTTTGGCCATTAGATCAACTCATTAAAATAGATCAATGGTTCAAAAAAACGCGGTGGCAAACATGTAAATAAGTGGAAAACTGCTAACAGGCGGAGGGGCAAAAAAGTAATTTGACACAATGGTTGTTTGACACAATGGTTGTTTGACACAATGGTTGTTTGAGACAATAGTTGTTTGATACAATGGTTGTTTGACACAATGGTTGTTTGAAACAATAGTAATTTAACACAATGGTAGTTTGACACAATGGTAGTTTGACACAATAGTAATTTGAAACAATAGTAATTTGAAACAATAGTAATTTGGTATGTTGGCATGTTATTATATTTTGCTATGTGTTGGCATGTATTTGTTGCTATATGTTGCTTTACATTACACAATAGTATTTTGGTAACTTGTTTTTATCGTCAAAATCAAACGTAAACAAAACTCTTCAAATATGATACAATGAGTCTTATAACACAATGAATATAATGACACAATGAATATAATGACACAATGAGTATATGACACAATGAATCTTAT
>BJCO01636868.1:0-19011 GCA_018326465.1 Flaveria floridana
TTACCTTTCAACACTTTCTTATCAGTAGTTGTAGTTTGTATTTCAGTAGTTTGTAAAACGTCTGAAGAGCATGTTCTTCAGACGTTATACTTTTCAGTAGTTTCTTTTCAGTAGTTGTAATAGTTTTAACACTTAGCATTTTGTAAGAAGATGTCAGTTGTTTGACATCTTCAGTAGTTTAGTTAGTTTCAGTAGTTTGTTGTAATAACGGTTTGATGTCACTGTCAAGTGACATCAGCTGACGTCATTCTTCCTAGAAAAGGAAGATGACCTAATTGTAAACATTGCCGAAGCGTGTGATCAATTGAATACACATTTTTGCAGAAATTCTCTCTCTCTCTCTATAACCTACTGTTACATGCAAAATCTCTTGTGTTCTTGTTATAATTGCTAATATTGTGCTAATTCCGCTGCAAATCTAACCTAATTGACCAAACTAGATGTTGAGATCCTTTCAAAAATCAATAAAACGAAAATATAAATCGAATAAAAAGTAGACATAAAAACGTTGAACCACACACTTACGCAAGCGAAACATAAAATATATAAAAGAATAAGTAAATCGATTTAGGATCATCGCATAGTGACGTGGCCGTAAAACTGGGAAAAATAAGCGAAAAAATGTTGAACCACACATGCACGTTACGACATGTTAACTCGTAAAATTTAGACCGAAACGTATAACGAAAATTTTGTAAAACGTGAAGTATAGGAGACCAAAGTTGAAAGTAAATAAAATATTAAAATTAAATTATAAAAGATGTAAAAGTATTAGGCTAAAATAAGAAAAAGTTAAAGATTAGAAAAAAAAATAAATACAACCTATAAAACACATAATGCAACTTATAATACATACAAAACTTGATAATTAGTATGTATATATTTTCTAACTGAAACTAGAATTTTCGTGAAATGGTAACATAATAAAACCTTAATCAAACTCTAAAACTAAACTAGCATACATTAAAAATCATTATTTTTTCTCTTTTATTTTTAACTTTATCTTTATTTTTTTTTCATCCACTCGTAACCGTTTAAAATATATTAAAAACTTTAAAGGATTTTAAACAGTATATTTTAAAAAGACATATTTAACAGTAAATTTATGATATATTATACCTTCTAATGAGAATTTATTTGGATTTCAGAAAGGTTGTGATCTCCATTGCAGGGTCACTGATATTACTTCAAAACCCTAAACCCTAATTTAATCGATAGAGACGATGTCTGCCCTAGAAATCGAAGCTCGAGAGTAAGTTCAAATACATCCTATTGTCTCATAAACTGATACATGTTCAGTTTTGTTGATGAGATGTCGAATTGAATCCGACCGAAATGCATCAATTTGGAGTGTGTGATTCAATCTCAGCTCACATATGTTTCATGTTTGGATGATTGAAGATATTACCAGATTTTTTATTCGTTGTTAGTGGTGTACTGTTTATGAACGATTGAATTGTTGCTTGAGTGTTTGGCCAAACCTAATTTTGACTATGATTTTGCTTTTAGCGTAATTAAGGTTTGAAATAGTCGGATTTAGGCACGAATGTGTTACGAATCGAACCATTGCAAGGTATTAAACTTGTCACACATATTGAGGATTATAGACCAAATAGGCTCCCTCCACTAGTCGATGTGTTCTTATGTTTGATTGGTAATCCGTAATAGTGGTAACAGAGCCAAACTCGAAGTGGTGGTCAACAGAGTGAGGCTGGGAGGGAATCAGCGGTGACCAACGAGGACATTGGTCCTTATGTAGGGTTGAATGTTACGGATTGAAACCATTACAAGGTAGCTGTTGTATGGACAACTAATGTGGGGTTTGTAGACTAAATAGGCTCCCTTCTAACTAGACTAGTATTTTGAGATGAGTTATCCTGTTTGGTCCGTAACAGGATGTAAGGATTGCTGTTATAAGTATAATCTGCTGACTCTGATTGCATGTCGTCTGAATAGCCGCTTTGAAAATGCACATCTAAACACTACCATAAATTGATGTATGTTTAGCTCTGTTAAGGAGATTATCTGATTCTGATAATTATTTTTGTTTTCAGTTAATAGATAATTACATGTATTAAGATATTGTATGGTTTTAATATACTTATGTTTGCAGTGTGATTAAAATAGTTCTTCAATTTTGCAAAGAGAACTCTCTGCATCAAACTTTCCAAACACTACAAAGTGAATGTCAGGTATCTCTAAATACAGTTGACAGCCTTGAAACGTTTGTAGCTGATATTAACAGCGGTAGATGGGATGCGATATTACCACAAGTGGCACAACTTAAACTTCCGAGAAAGAAACTTGAGGATTTATATGAGCAGGTACATATTCTACCTTTATATTTATACTCTTCTAGCTAATATACTAAATATTTCATTTTGTACTCTGAGGTGTCTGCTAATGTGCACTATGTCCGTTAATCTGTTCTAGATTGTTCTGGAAATGATTGAACTTCGTGAGCTGGATACCGCTCGTGCTATATTGAGGCAAACTCAAGCAATGAGTGTCATGAAACAGGAACAACCAGAAAGATATTTGAGACTCGAGCATCTTTTAGTTCGTACTTATTTCGACCCCCATGAGGTTAGAATTGGAAGTTCCAAATTATTTCGTCTTTCGAATAGGTGTGCTAGCTGTAATACTAAATTGCACTTATTTTATTATTTAGGCATATCAAGACTCAACGAAGGAGAAACGACGTGCACAAATTGCTCAAGGTTTGTACATCTTTATCCTTTTTAGATGCCAATTACTTTGAGGGTTCTATCATAGAATAAGGGGATAATGTATTTGGAAGTGACCTGAATATCTAATATATTTTTTTTTCATTATGGCCACCCATATATTGAAACTAGGGTTAAATTATTAAAACAACTTTAGAGGCCACCCAAGTACCAAAAACTTGTAAGTAATCCTAAATTTGAAACTTTTGTCACATCTAAACCTACAACATATTATATGTGTGAAGTAGATACATACTCTATTGGCCTGTGAAGTAGTTCCAATATATGAGCGAATACTTTGGTGGCTTCTCCGTATATTATCCATGATATGATTAGTAACTCGTATTAAGCCTTATAATATCAGAACATAATTTTGGTTTTCCCTTATCAGCTATCGCAGCAGAAGTCTCTGTGGTTCCACCATCACGTTTAATGGCTCTAATTGGTCAAGCTTTGAAATGGCAACAACATCAAGGTTTACACTGTTGTTTATTGCTTTTGCAATTGATCTATTGTTTTTTAGATGTTAATTTGTTTGCTGCTTTAAACTCGTTTTGATTATGAATTTGTAATACTTTGTTCTCTCAGGGTTACTTCCACCTGGAACACAGTTTGATCTGTTTCGAGGAACAGCTGCTATGAAGCAAGACGTAGATGATAAGTACCCAACAACTCTTGGTCACACCATTAAGGTGATTTATAAATATTTTCCTTTCAATATCCTAAATACTACCTTATATTTTCCTGATAATGTCATATTATTGTACAATCTGATGCAGAATAAGTCCTTGTTTCTCTAAAATATATCCAAATGTTAAAATTTGTCTGAAATGATGGAAATCAATTGACTTCACATCTCCATGGATAATATGTACTAGTAATGGTTATTAGTCTTTGCACATAGAAAGAAGAGAGAAAAGTTATTAAAATTGCTGTTAGATAAAATTCATTTAATTTTCGACAAAGAATTTATTTATTTTTTAATGGTATCTAGCACTTGTGTTGCAGTTTGGAAAGAAAAGTCACCCTGAAAATGCTAAGTTTTCACCAGATGGACAGTTTCTAGTTTCTTGCTCTGTTGATGGGTTTATTGAGGTTCATCTGGCTAAATTCTTGTTTGTTTTATTCTAAATTCTTGATAATTTTGAAATAGCTAAATTACTGCTAATATCAGGTTTGGGACCATATAAGTGGGAAGCTTAAAAAGGATCTTCATTACCAAGCAGAAGTGAGTTCTATTTAGTTTCAATGTTCTGATAATTTTTTTCCTTAATGTTTGAATCGGATGATGAACTACTTCTGTATTTTCTTATCTGATGGTTGATGTTTCTTATTTTTTATAATATTTGGTATTAAAATCTCTTTTGTTTCCTAAATTCAATGTGAAGAGCATCTTTACTTTTTCTCTCTTATTGTGATTTTGTTAGCTCTACGTTTCAAAATTTGTGAAATTCTATGGAACAGAAAAAATATTCAGATTTAGTTCTTTTTTCTTTTGCGTGCAGTAAGTTATGTGGAGGAATTTCCTGTCATGTGAAGTTTGTATGATATTAATTTTTTTTATCAATGACCAATTTATTTAGAATTGTTTGGAATATCTTTTGCAACTTGAATTCACAACAGTCAGGTTTTAATGTTTGGATAAACAGATTCTGTTTCTGATTATATAAGGAAAAACAAGTTTTGTACAATGAGTTACATATTTAAATTCTATTTTGCCTTCTTTTAACCTAATTTGATAAAGTTTTACTCCCATCTCACAAAAATGTCCATTTTGGTCATTTAACCCATTGGTTTCATAAAAAAAAGAATTTGCTGAATGCTTAAACATCTGGTTCTTACAACTTCAAACAGCATAAACACATCCAAAAGCTATACTCAAACATCTGATGTGTTATCTTTCCTCTGTTGATGTTTTGGTGAACGATTAATTTATGGTGAAATACGTTTTAATACAATTTTATATATTCATGCCTTTGACATGTCATCTCAAAGTAGTTAACGTACTAATGTTTTTTGTAGGAATCTTTTATGATGCATGATGATGCTGTTTTGTGCATCGATTTTAGTAGAGATTCAGAAATGCTTGCTTCTGGATCCCAGGATGGAAAGATTAAAGTAAGCATTTTTTGTAGTTTCTTCTTTTACATAAGAAAATGGGACATCATATGCATCCATCTGCATTTCATGATATCATATTTACCTTTTTAGACTCTAGAAATATCATATTTACTCATTTCGTAATAAATCAAATAAATGGGTTACTTATAAGAGTATATTTCACGGAATAAATGAAATGAACGTTATGCGCTGATGATTCGCAATGAATATTTTGTTTTCTTATTTGTTTATACAGTGAAAAGACTGTTTCAAGTAACAGATTTGTTTTATTTACTATGGAATTAGTAAAGATGGTAATTTAACTCTTTTTCTGGTCAATATGATATAATGAAATTTAGAAGGCTCTATATGAAATTTTGAATGCAGTTTAATATTCATTTCTTTGATAGAGCCACTTCATATGCTTTGAAAAGTTGAAAGTTTCATATTTATTTATAAATTCTATGTTACATATATACCCTTTCCAAAAAATCATAATTCATATATGGCGTTGAAGTGTTCTAAATTTCATAATATCATATTTACCCTTTCCAAATACTAAAATATCATATCATCCGTTCCAATATAAATATAGTAAAAAAAATCAGTTACTTGTAACCCTTTATCTGTTTCATTGAATAAGCGAGGAATGTTATGCATTGAAATGATACATAATAATACCAATGATTTTCTTTATATGTTTATTCAGTGAAACAAACTGTTAAGTAAGCTTTTTTATTGTATTTACCCTGGAATTGGTAAACTTGCCATGTTTTTGTGTTTTATGTAGTAAACTAGTAATATGGTATTTTGGATTATAGAAGGATACTTGGAAATTATAGTGTATTTTCAATTATGATTTAAGGTTTGGCGAATAAGAAACGGTCAATGCTTGCGCCGTCTTGAAAATGCTCATTCTCGGGGTGTCACTAGTGTTGCATTTTCCCGAGATGGAACTCAAATATTAAGCACATCATTTGATGGAACTGCAAGGTTTGTTAGTCATTTTATCTTTTGTTTTTATCTTTATATAACAAAATATCACTTACATTTTCACAATAATACCCTTGTTGGTCATTTTATCATTAAATTTCTTAAACACATATTCACCAAACATGTGGACATGTTAGTATTACTCTAGAAAACAGAAGCACATCCTAACACTGACAGCCCACTGATGCTATTTTGAACATTGGAGAATGTTTTGTTAAAGTAAAAAAAAACTCTCAAATTAAGTTAATTATCAGATTTGCCTGACACCAAAACATCTAATCATCCCTGATTATTACTACTTCAAACAACAAAAGCCGTCAATATACCATCTTTTACTACCTGCTTGTAGCTTAATATAATGTCCTTTTTTCACGAAGGTCACTTTATTTATTAGTTCGTTGGATAATCAGATCTTCAAAACATGCAAACATGATTATCTGATCATTAGAACTCCAAACACACATCTTCTACATCCTGTTCCCTAACAACTCTTTATCTAACAAACCAAATAAACATACCGAGTAATAGAATTGCTTTCAAAATCCTCATAAAGTAGGGTCTGGGGAGGGTGAGGTGAGAGCAAACCTTACCTCTATCCTAGGAGATAGAGAGGCTACTCCTAATGAGACTTCTAGCTCCTATCACATCCGAATATAGTTGCTTTCAAAATTCTCATGTAAGAAACTGATATTACCATTGCTAAATATATATCAGAATTCATGGGATAAAAGGTGGAAAATTGTTAAAGGAATTCCGTGGTCACTCTTCATATGTAAATGATGCCATTTTTACAAGCGATGGACTTCGAATAATCACAGCTTCAAGTGATTGTACAGTAAAGGTGAGATATTTCGTTACTTTTAGATCCCTGCCTGCACGTGGATACTCTTTTAATTTATATATATATTTTTTAATACAGGTTTGGGACCTAAAGACTACAGATTGTCTTCAAACATTCAAGCCACCACCTCCTTTGAGGGTATTGCTACCATACACAACAATATTAGAGTTTATTTAACTCAAATTTTTCACAGTGTGTGTCGTCTTACATCATAAAAAGGTCTTTGATTTACGGATCCTTTATTTTCACCTACAGGGTGGTGACGCATCTGTGAATTCAGTCCACCTGTCACCCAAAAATCCTGACCATGTTATAGTTTGTAACAAGACATCATCTATATACCTCATGACTCTTCAAGGACAGGTAGATTTATTATTATCATATTTTTTCTTATTGTATTTAGTATAGATGCATTTATATGCAATAGATGTGGCAATTTCGATACATGTACTTATCGATGTGTGAGTTTGGATTATATCTAATCTCTAACGCGTCAAATGTCAATTTTATAGAAATAAGTTATAAAAGATAATGTTCTCGAACATGATTGCTTCTTGCTTAATGCAGGTTGTGAGAAGTTTTTCATCTGGTAAAAGGGAGGGTGGAGATTTTGTTGCAGCTTGTATATCACCTAAAGGGGAATGGATATATTGTATTGGTGAAGACAGGTATTGTTAAAACCATGAAATTGTCTTTGCTATAAAGGTGGAATAGGTGAGCCAGGAGGGTTGGGTAATGGGTCAAACAATTTTTTGTTTCTTTTTTTTTTTTGGTAATGGTCAAAACGGGTTGGGTCAGTTTGACAGGGGCAGTTCCATGTCCAAATATCTATTATACATAGCTAGCTTGTCAAATTATGTATTCTTATAATAATTTTTCTTTTTGAATAAAATGATTTCGGAGATTTTAATTGTATATATAATAACACTACTTGGGTGCTCTTTGACCCATTTTACTAGTCTTCTTTTTAACTAATCATTTCTCTTTTGTTTCTTTACTTTACCTTTCGACTTGTTATGCTTACTACTTATGAAGTAGGCAATTACCATTAAGTAAATCAGATCATATGGGTTTAATTTCTGGTTTCTTTCTCTCTATATTCAAGTTATTGTTAATTGTAATTTCAATTCATCTCCAGGAACTTGTACTGTTTCAGCCATCAATCTGGCAAACTTGAGCACTTGATGAAGGTACATGCTTCATCTTTCTTATGATGATTATCATGAATTTGATATGGCAAAGTGAGCAGTTGGGCAATGAGTAAAAGTATTAAACGATTTCAGGTGACCCTAAAACGTGTTTTTGTTTATTTTCATTAAATTTGTAATAACTTGTGTTAGAAATAATAATCTGAAGTACAACCACGTATAGCAATAACCCTTTTGTTTTATCTTCAATGGGTCAAATACGTCAAACGAGTCAAAATTCGCTTAAACGTGTTTTTTTTAATCAAACCTCCTAAACTTTCATATTTAAAAGTTCCATAAATGTCGACACAAAATCAACAAAACGGGTCAATGTGGCCCAACCCACACAAATTTACCCGTTTTGACTTATTAGCCTACCTCTAAGTACAACCTGTTAATGAGAAAACGGACCAATTAGGATGTTATTATAAAACCACCAACCATTTGGTTGAGTGGTAGCCTCATTACCTACTCTAGGGGAGGTTGTGAGTTCGAGTCCTATCAACAGCAAAATGTTGTCGGTTGGCCGGGTTTTACCGCAGTGGGCGGGTTTTCCCTGAAATTGGTGGTTGGTGGGCTTGGGCTACCCAGCGCTGTCTGTGCTTGCGGGCGTATGGGATGCCTTTTCGCTATTAGGGTGCCCCGGGTAGCTAGGTTTTATTAGTTGGCCGTTCAAAAAAAATTAAGATCTTATTGTCACTATCTTCACCGGATGCTTGTATCCGTCACTTGCAGGTGCACGAAAAGGACGTTATCGGTATTTGTCACCATCCTCATATCAATCTTATAGCCACATACAGTGAAGACTGCACCATGAAACTATGGAAGCCTTAAAGCTTCTATCTTTTCAAGTTTTAGGTTTTGCCCTTTCTCGCATGACCCTTGTTTCATTAGCCCTTAATGTAACATTATTATTATTCTAATGCATTTCGATTAATATTATGTTTTCTCTTATCTCAACTACATAATCCATTGATGAGTTGTTATTCAAGCCTTGCTCTCGCTCTCTTTAGATAATGATAGAACGTGTAATCAATTATCTGTTCGTGAAGAAAAATGCTTCAAGTTCTATTCGATTAGGTGTTGCATTTTATGTCTAGAAACGACAATATGTAAATGCATACGCATCAATTCGATTAATGGGGTTTTTATACATTGATTAGTTTCCTCCTTGATAGTATTCTAGTGTAAGTCGGGTTCGGAGCATTAAAATCAGTATAAACAGCTAACATTTCGTTTCAAAAAGATATATGAAATATTATAGGTAGTTTCAAATGTTAAAAAAATATTTTTGTTCCTTTAATGTCTGTAACATATAAGCATATCAACCGATATGATCCAATAAAAAACTAACATCCTACAAAAATCTCGAAAATTCCTTAAAACCATATAACCTACAACCGATATAAAAGATGAGATCAAACTTTAAAAAAATATATCCAAAAATTTATAAAAATTCAAGCTTGAACCTTCATCATGCCAACACACACACCTACGTGTCAAACTCTCTTCAACTCTTCACCCATGTGTCCATTATATGCTGTTTGTTTACCTTCACCGCCATTTTAATACCACTTCAATCATCATCATCATCATCTTCTTCTTCTTCATTGCAACAAGCTTTCTTGAATCTTCATTCATAAACAATCTATAAAATTTCTTAACTTTGATCACAAACTTAAAAAAATGCCACGTGGATACGCCATCGGTCGGGCCGATGAGGCCACGAACCCGGATTCGGCTCGCGCCACCCTCTCGGAGTTCCTGTCGACCTTCATGTTCGTCTTCGCAGCCGAAGGCTCCCTCCTCGCTCTAAGTACGAATCGATTTCGGGTTTTTTTAAGGAATTTTTTAAGTTATGAAGGATTTACAGTTCGTATAACGGTTTTATAGTTGTTTATAGAGAGTCTGGTGTCTAAATGAGTAAAATTTAGTTATAAGCGGTTTATAGTTTTAAAAATGATTTTATAATTGTTTCGGTATAACGGTTTTATAGTTGTTTATAGAGAGTCTGGTATCTATATGAGTAAAATTTAGTTATAAGTGGTTTATAGTTTTGAAAATGATTTTATAATTGTTTAATGGAGTCTGCTATCTTAAAAAGTAAACTCTAAGTACAAGTGGTTTATATATACTTGTAAAATAGAATAGTTTTATAGTTTTTACTTTTTGTTTATGAGGAGTCTCTACCTTAACAAACTAAATTTAGCTATAAATGGTTTATAGTTTTAAAATGATTTTATAGTTGCTTATGAGGAGTTTGTTATCTTAACAAGTAAAATCTAGCTAGATTTATAGTTTAACTAATGGTTTTATAGTTGTTTATGTTAAGAGTTTGTTATCCTAACAAGTAAACTCTAGCTAGAAGTGGTTTATAGTTTTAAAAATGGTTTTATAGTTGTTTATAGAGACTTTGTTATCTTAACAAGTAAACTCTAGCTAGAAGTGGTTTGTAGTTTAAAAAAAAAGTTTTATATTTCTTTATAGAGAATCTGTTATCTTAACAAGTAAACTCTAGCTAGAAGTGGTTTATAGTTTTAAAAATGGTTTTATAGTTGTTTATAGAGACTTTGTTATCTTAACAAGTAAACTCTAGCTAGAAGTGGTTTGTAGTTTAAAAAAAAAGTTTTATATTTCTTTATAGAGAATCTGTTATCTTAACAAGTAAACTCTAGCTAGAAGTGGTTTATAGTTTTAAAAATGGTTTTATAGTTGTTTATAGAGACTTTGTTATCTTAACAAGTAAACTCTAGCTAGAAGTGGTTTGTAGTTTAAAAAAAAAGTTTTATATTTCTTTATAGAGAATCTGTTATCTTAACAAGTAAACTCTAGCTAGAAGTGGTTTATAGTTTTAAAAATGGTTTTATAGTTGTTTATAGAGACTTTGTTATCTTAACAAGTAGACTCTAGCTAGAATAGGTTTATAGTTTTAAAAAGAGTTTTATATTTGTTTATAGAGAATCTGTTATCTTAACAAGTAAACTCTAGCTAGAGGTGGTTTGTAGTTTTAAAAAAGTTTTATATTTATTTATAGAGAATCTGCTATCTTAACAAGTAAACTCAAGTAAACTCTAGCTAGCTAGAAGTGGTTTATAGTTTTAAAAAAGGTTTTTAAATTTTAGCTTTTATAATTTTTTTTAACACTGACACTATCTTCATAAACCACTATAAAATCATTTTCAAACTAGAAACCACCGCACAAACTTTAAAAACCCTATAAGTTCACAAAAATTTGATTATTTGAGGGTATCTTAGAAAGTTATGTTTTATGTTTGGTTAATATTGATGTGTGTTTTGATGTTGGTTTTGTTATTATATATATATGCAGATAAGATGTATGGTGGTGACCATGGGCTAGCGGCACCGGGGCTGTTGCTGGTGGCGTTGGCTCATGCGTTGGCGTTGTTCGCCGCCGTGGCGTCGAGTTTAAATGTGTCCGGTGGACACATAAACCCGGCGGTCACGTTCGGGACGCTTGTGGCCGGGCGGGTGTCGTTGGTTCGAGCCTTGTTTTACTGGGTGGCTCAGCTTCTTGGGGCCGTAGTCGCGGCGTTGTTGCTCCGGTTAGCCACCGATGGAATGGTATGATCAATTGAATCACTTATGTGAGCATGCATAGTGTATGGTAATCAAGTAAAAGTTATGTTGGTAGTTTAGTTTGAACACTTTTAGATGATAATTTCATTAACATGATTAATCTTTAGTAACATCAATATAAAATTTAACTTTACTAGATTATTTTTAACAAAAGAAAGCTTTATAAGTGGTTTTTAGTTAGAAAACAAAATAACTACAAAGTCGCTAAAAATTTTAAACAAGTTTCAGAATTGTCTTGTTTAGGTATTTTAATGACGGTATTCTACTGGATAAGTTTGTTTGTTTGTTTTTTTATAAATAATAATTAAGTTTTATAATTGTTTTGTTTTAGTATTCTGGTAGTGTTATTAAAATAATAACAACGGGTACGTTAGTTAGTTTATTGTTTATTGTTGATGTTGTTTCATTTAAGTTGTTTAACTTGTTTTTAAGTTTAAAATTTTATAAGAAATCATAAAATATCTTAACAATACTTGGAAATAATACTATTTATAATACATAGCACAAAATACTTGGGAGGAAAGAAAAACAATATTACATAGTAATTTTGTTAAATAATGTTTGAAGCCTATTATTATTGTGGAAGACTATTTTGATTATTCTTTTATGACACAAGCTTAATAGTTTATATACATTGTTCCTATATCTCTCATCTCTTCATGTATTGTGTATTTCAACTTGTAGAGACCCGTTGGGTTTACGGTGGCGGCGGGAGTCGGAAACCTAAACGCTTTAGTGATGGAGATAGTGCTAACATTCGGGTTGGTGTACACCGTCTTCGCAACAGCAATCGACCATAAACGAGGGACGTTGGGGACAATAGCCCCATTGGCGATAGCGTTCATATTGGGTGCCAACATTCTGGTTGGAGGCCCGTTTGATGGCGCGTCAATGAACCCCGCACGGGCCTTTGGGCCCGCGTTGGTCGGGTGGCGGTGGAACAACCATTGGGTGTACTGGCTCGGTCCGTTTATCGGGGCTGCGATCGCGGGTTTGATCTATGAGTTCGGGATCATACAGCCGGAGGTGCCGGTTCACACGCACCATCAGCCACTGGCTCCAGAAGATTACTAGAGATGTGGTTTGGTTGAGTCTGGTTTTGGAGTAAAGAATGTGGGTTGGGGTGGTGGTGTTTTGCTGTTAGTATGTGTTTTTTGTGGTGGTGTTTTTACTGTTTGCATGTTTGTTTTATGGTGTTTTGTGAAGTCCTTTTGTTGTATGTTAATGGAGTCTGAAATTTTAATGACAAGTAATAATGAACTTTGATAATCAAGCCCCGTATGTCTATACTTGCGCGTATTATACGCGTATTGTTTTACATGTGGTTCATAATACTATATTATATACGCGTATTATGCGCGTATTATAGTCTATATACGCGTATTGTTTTAAATCTGATATATAATACATACATCAGAGGCTTTAAGTTTTAAACTTGGTATGTCTCATCTTTGAAAACTTTTGCTCAATCATACACATACATAAAATCAAACTATCAAATAAATAAAAACTTACCATTACATATTATTCCATCAACATATAACAAAAATTTAATCAAACAGAAATAAAAAAAATATACCCAAAGTCCGAAAAAAGTTGACATTTAGTAAATTACCATTTTGCCCCAACACTCTAATATAGTCGAGGCTTTGTTTCTTTTTCTTTTTCTTTTTCTCCAATTTTTCTTTTAAATATTTAAAAGCAAAACAATAAAAACCATAACAAAATGAACAAAAACCTGACCTTAATTCATCTTCTTCTGTTCCGGTGATTGTTTCTCAGCCTCCTCGGGATCGAACCGCGGCAAGTTTAACAATGTGTTGACCCGAGACACGCCCTCGAGGGCTGACCAGTCTATTTCACTGTCAGCATTCACCGTTGTCGGGTCATCATCCACCAAATCATCATCAGCATCGGTCCCATCCCCCGTGGACTGAACCGGATCACTCGGCTTTAAAGTTGACTCATGTTGGTCAACCGAGTCAGCGGCTGAAGCTGTGGAGATGTTGTTTGGGTGCGGTGTAAGGAAGAGGCAAACGACTGCACAGTCGTCGACTTTAGAGGTGGGGTACTTGTACTTCCATGCACGCACGGCTGACTCGACCACGGCTCGAGCTGCACCTGATCGGGTCTCAGTAGATGCTACGATGTCAACAACTTCTTTGTTTGTGAGCACATCCCATATCTGTCATTATAGTAACAAGTAAATACTACACGAAAATATTAGTTAATATGCGAGATATTAAACGAGTTAGATATGACGACCTAAAACCATATTATTCTTGGGAATTGCCATCCCTAAATAAGACGAGCAGTTTCAAAAATGGTGAATCTAAATACCCATGAAAGATGCAGGAAAATGTTGATAATAGTCATACCCCGTCACTTGCCAACACGACAAACTGGTCATTTTCTGTTAAACGTCGATAAAAGATATCAGGGACAGAGATAAGGCCAAAATCTTTAAGGCAAAAGTCCCCAAAAGCACGAGCCATGGCTAGACCAGGAGAGTCATTATTAGGTAGCCAAACTCGAGTTACATCGGGTTCATCATGAAGGGCGAAAACACGACCTCTGCATTTACGGATCCGTTCTGCTTCAGCTGAAAGATTTTTGCAAAACAAAAGACGTCAAATTCTGGTTTAAGAGAAACACCACGCGACCTTGATGAAATGGTAGCAACAAATAAAGCAGGCTGGTTGAACATTTTCTGACTGACAAGAACCTAACAAAAAATCACACGTTTGGCTTTTGGTCTAAATGGGTTAGGATCATTTCAGGTAGAACCCACAAACACAGTTAGTTAAACCCTTTGTGTTCGCAGGTTGAGCCATTTAATTTTTTACTTACCTTTTTCAATGTGTGTTATGGCATAAGTTAAACTTGGTATCTTATGTCAAAATTTAAAAGATAGAAAAATGACTCTTTGTAAACATTTGTTAATTTTGTGTAAATATGTAAGTTTAAAGTACTAAGTGGGTGTTTGGGAGTGCTTTTTTTACTTACTTTTTAACTTATTAACTTTTAAAAAGTTAAAAAGTCATTTTATAGTGTTTGGCAATGTGATGGTTGTGAGGGAAATAAGTTAATAAGTCACTCCATACTAACTTATTAACTTATTGAAAAAGTCAATTAGTTCTTTTGGAAAAGCAATCCCAAATACGCCCTAACATGTAAAAAGTAAAATAAATATCCAGGTTCATGTGTCATACGATTTCTTGGGTTCATCTAGTATTATGGTGACCATCTAATACGGCCCCCCGATTTAACACCCCCAAGATGAAAGGAAACCATTGTGTACAAACTCAACTACATAATCGTCCTAATGTTACAGCATATGCCTACTTTAGTCAAAAGAACACCTTAGGTGGTGTTTGGTTGCAGACAGGAAATGTAATAAGTATGGACTTAAAGCGGTGTAATGAAAACGAGATGAGAATCAATTTCTAAACTGCACCTCATAGGCATGGAGATTATCCGGTTAACAAGATTTGATTCCCAACTTTAGAACTCATACCGTTAAACCAAAGATCATCTTCATTTTCATGCCCAAACCTTAAATCCAAACACAGTCTACCTCAAACCCAAAACAGGGTCGAAAGCCATGACGATGATGATGGCTGAGTTATAACAATCAAAGTCCTAAATCAATGTGAAGCAATATCGCATGAACCATACTTTACACTTGTTATTATTAGAGCTTATTTAAGAACACATGTCATGCTTCCAAGTAAACAACTTTTTATAATTGTGAGAACTCGTCATCTGAAAACTCACAGGCCCCTCCCAAAACCCTGTTAGCCAACGGGACCATGTAAAATGCAGATTACGCTAGGCAGGTGGCTTTCACGCAAACAGATGACTTTCACCAAATACAACTGTTTTGATATAAGCAATCTCAAACTATAAAAACAGCTTAAGCCTGAATACATTTTGGATATAGAGGGCCATTTTAAGAAGATAATAAAGAGGAAAAAGAGGAACCTGGAAGATTTGGTTTTAGATCCACGGTCAACTGAACAGCAACACGAAAATTATTTTTATCTTTTGTGCATAAGATAGCTCTAGAGTCCCCAACATTTCCAATTATTAAATCCTGCCCCTACACAATCAATGAACCATTCACATTCAGCATCAAATCAAACACTTAAAAGTATAAGTTTTCACAATTTTTGTTCTTAAAAAACACATTTTACCTGTTTGATTAACGTTACAGCTGTTGTCCCACTACAAAAACAGTCAACATTAGCATACATCCTTAATTCCCTATCCATGACTTTAAAAGCCTTCAAAAATGAGTCTTTTAACATCTGCAATTTCTCAGGGGGTTTATCAATTTCAGGGTCTAGAAGAGCTTGGGAACCCTCGGAGTTAAAGCATGTTTCATCTTTAACGGTGACATCCCGAAGGACATCATTACTGTCCTTTATGTTGACTTCCCAATTTGCACTTAATTTCAAGGGGAGTGAGTCTCTTACTCTCTTAGCAACCAGGTGACCAAATGGTCCATGACCATCAAACACACCGCAAAAGACTGTGTCTGTTCTTGACCCGAAATTCTGAAAAGCAAAACCAATATATAAAAAATATCATATGAAAATTGGATAATGTAAAAGAATAGCAGTGTAATTTCGGTTTTGTTCCATTGCTTTGGTTCAGTCTAATTTTGTCATTAAAGTTATAAAAGAAAATGTTTCATATTTTTCATTTCTAAAATATATGACCATAATGTCCTTAGAAAGTTCCACCTAGGTCATTGTAAATATCATCGGTTTAAGAGTATTATGGTCATTTTACTAGCGGTGAGTAAATATGAACACTTGGGTTATAACTTCAATGACTAAAATGGACATCAAGCTCACTTTTTTTTCTTGAGAAAGATTACATTTATTAATCCAATAGAGGGTGTTCAGTTTTGTGTTCTGGAATTGAGTATCTGATTATCTCGATTTGTAGCCATAATAATCAATTTTGTTTTACGGATAAGCAGCCTAAGGGTAAAACTGAATCATCTAAGAACCAATCTTTTACCTAAAATTGAGACTTTTACTCTCATCTCACAAAATGATTGGCATTCTTTTTCACAAAAATGTCCTTTTTTGTCCTTCTAAATGATAAAGTCTTATAAACTTAAAATTTGCCAAACACTCAACTGGTTATCTAATTATTACAACTACAAACAACAAAAGCACGTCCAAACACTATCCCCACAACCTTTTTCATTATAAATGTTTATCCTAGTCTGCATATTCAAATTAAATAATCACTTTCATAACACACATCCAAGCATCCCTCTTGACTCTAAAACTGTAAAAACTTTACATTGTACTGAATCCACTACAAAATCAAATAGGTGAAGGTTTTAATCATTAATAACATGAAAGATGGCAAGTAAAAAGAAGGAAGTCAAAGATCAAACCTCCCAAACAATCATGGCATCTTGATTGGTACCCTTTTTGCCTTGTTGAGTAAACAGTGAAGCAACTTCACTAGACCCATTCAAGAACATCCTCCCAGGGATCCTATGAAGATGATCTTCCCTATGCATATTAAACGAAGAACTCCTTGATGTTTTCTTCTTTGTGTTTCTCCTTCTCTTAACCCCAAAACCTGGTGTTGTTGGGGAGCTTGGGTGCGGGCTCCTGCTTTCTCCTGATAAGCAGGACCCCATCCGTAGGGCCCTGACAATACTCAACAGGCACTCCAGACCCGCTACACAACCAAACCCCCTATTTTCAGTTAACGGATCCGTCACAAACGTCTTCACAAACACTAAACCTTTCGTGTTTGTGTAACCCTAATCCCCAAATTCACCCACAAACACCACAATTCCAAACTCCACAACCAAATTTCTCATTCATATCTAACATAAAACCAAACTAACTGCTTGTTTCTCTCACAAATTCATAATCACAAACGTAATCATATGTTTCAATCTACCACGAGAAAAACAGATCCAAAATGCACTAATATCAATTTACCTTTCGTTTCCAGAAAACAATCACAACAATTCAACCAATACTCCTCCTTCAATCTCTGTATTCGCATACGCAACAACTCGAACTGAAAACAACCTCTCACTAATTCATGACCACGAGGGTAATTATACGTTTCAATCTAACAGATCCAAAACGCAACAAGCCAACAACATCAATACATTATACACCTATCGATTCAACCAATAATCCTCATTCAATCTCTGTGTTTGCATACGCAACTACTCGAATTGAAAGCAGTATGTATGTGTGTGTGTGTGATCATCAATCGATAACAGCATAGATCAAAGGATTAGAAGCTAACAATGCAAAAGGAACAAATGAATGGTGTTGATTACATGTGTTTTGATATGATGATGTAATGGATTGAGAAATTGGGTAGAATTGCAACAAATGAGAGAATTGGGATCGAAAATTTCGCAATGTCATATGAAGCAATTGATCGATCGATTAATCGGAGAGTGTGTGTGTTGTGTGTTTTGTGGGTGTTAGAGATAGATGTTAACTAAATCCATATTTTTATCCTCTTCTTTCAATTAGTTAATAATCTATGATTAGACCTTAATTACGCGTTGGTCCACGTGATATGTTCGTATTGTAAAATTAATCTTTTTGTTTAAGAAATTACATAACTGGTCTCCTCTTTTTATCAAATCGTAACACGTGACATCCTCTTCGGTGTCCCTTTTGACGTGCATGTTCCAGTCTTATAACTTCTCCACTGTCACCGATTAAACCTTACGACCTTTGATTTGGTCTTCTAACCTCTATTACGGTGGCATGTAGATTAGGGTTCATGGTTGTTGCTGGAGACGATGACCATCGATTTAAACCTACATCTGTGTTTGATTCTTGCGGCTACCTGATTACTCCTTTTTCATTAAGCATGTCCTTAATGTAAATGACATAGTGTAAAATTCATGAGTAGTCTACTTCCATTCCAATGATATTTATTCTAATTTGACTGATCAAACGAGAGAGTGGGAATTTTTCTTTTTTCAGATCGCTTAGATGTTATCTATCTATCCTACCTCATCTAATTTAAACCATAACTTATTACATCAACCCGTCATATACTACAAGGCTCAAACCAGTAACCTCAAGTGAAATTTTATCGCTCTAACTTTAAATGACTTTATCATTAGACCCAACCTTTAAATAACAGAACAGATATTGTGTTTGTTTGTTAATTAAATTACAACACTACAAATAAAAGAGAATAAATAATTTAGTCGAATTGTACTATAATAACGGATGCATAATAATTTGGAATCATCATTAACAGATCATGTTATGACCAAAATAGAATATTCAAAAGTTTTCAGACGATTAACAAACAAACAAACAAACCCAGTATGTCCCACTCAAGAGCAGGGTCTGGGAGGGGTAGGTGGTGGCAAGTCTTTCCTCTATCTAGATAGGTAGAGAGACCGCTTCCAAAGAGACCCCTGGCTCGATAGCAAAAACAGTAACGCTAACGAATAGACATATAATCAAACAGACGATATGTGGTATATGGTATATGGTATATGGTACGGCACACGTCAGACGACAAATATTAAAATATCACC